>JAGKTI010016372.1:0-19497 GCA_018397915.1 Birgus latro
AAATACAACCTTACTTATATACACAGTGATAGACAATATGTATCCTTATATCAACATATATACATATGTAAATCTAATAAGACCAGAGAACTTAAATTTAAGTACTGTACACTCATATTCCTCATATTACAATGGCAAGGAAAATCAAGTGAAAATGACTAATGGAGCTAGCAACAGTAAGCTATACTCAACCACACACTTAAATACTTACAACCAATACCACCTAAATATGAAACATATCAGGTTGACTTCACAACCTTTGGAGGACTATAGTGTCAAGTGATGTGTGAAACTAAGTGAATACCATACATATTATAAATATTGTATATTTAATTTAATATAAAATAACAAAATATGGGGTTACATATAACATCATTATAAATATAAATTGTGCAGCATAACTAAGCCAGTACACGCATGGTGTCTCAAATGAACAACTACATCAAATATGAATGATTCATGATATGATTCTATTCCTATTATTGTATAAATTATATACATATGTATCAGTTATATAGCTACAATGACCTCAGTTGTGATTGCTACTGTTTTGTTACAATTGCTACAATTATGTAACTACAATTAGTTACAACCACATTATGTGACAGTTGCATTAACTAGATGTAACTACAATTTTATTGCAACCACAATTGCGTAACAGTTACATTAACAAGATGTAACTACAGTTTTATGGCCTACACAATTATGTAACACTTGCATTAACAAGATGTAACTGCATTTATATTGCAACCACAATTGCGTAACAGTAGCATTAACACAATGCTGTTACAGCCACACTTGCGTAACAGTTGCATGTACACAGTGTAACTACAATTGGATTAACACAATGTAACTACAGTTATGATACAATATTCATACAGTTATGTTATTTTTACAATATTATGATATTTCGCTTATTTAGCTTACAAGTTGATTGTAATGTGTATAAAGTATGTTATTATGTTGTGACAATATTTACTGTTGTTTGTACGACAGTGGGCGTGACTGAGTGATATGTAGGCATAATATAACACAATACTATATGTAACAACGGTATGTAACTATATAGTTACAGGCAACAATATGTAAAAAAGTTATGTCTGAGTTTTCCAAGAAGAGACAACAACACATCCCCTTGCCTAGACTAATCAAGAATGCCAAACACCCCTGATCATGTGCCAGAAACATGACCGACACACACACACGCACATACGTGCGCACAAGTACACCTGCACATTTTAACCGGAAGCCAAAGGGTGATATAAGTCCGATATGACATGCAGGAAGGTTAGAGAACAAGAGATAGAGCAGGAGAGAGAAAGGGTTGGAAAGTAGGCCCCATAACACGAGGATCAGCTAGGAGGCTTTGCTGTCACGCTACGTTACGCTGCAAATCACAGTTCGATACAACTGTGCATAAACTCCATCGACCCCAATATACCTATTTCATCACCCTACTTAAAATACGAAAGGGATAACGGAACAAAGAAGATCTACACTGACATCTACAACACCTCACCATTACTCTCTCCTTGTGCCACTCCCATCGACAATACAACTAGATAACCCTTCTCTGTCTAATTAAACACCTTGGCTACATCAATTAACAACGTTACTAGAAATTAGGGTTAATGTTCCAGGTTAAGGCGTCTGGCAGTAGATATGTGCGCTGCAGTGGTTGAGGCATGGCTTGATTCTGACCCCCAAAGTTTTTGCCCACCATTCTCGAGGTCGCAGGTGTGGCTTGCTGGACGTAGTTGGTAGCGTTCATCTTGATCCGGCTCAGTGTAGCAGGGTTGTCAGCGAACACAGATCCCTTGAGAGTCTCCAACAGTCAGAAGTCCACTGAGCTCAGGTCGGTGCTGTGTGGTGACAATTCGTAACTGGTACCTGCGCCAATGAGGTGGATGTTGAATAACTGGTGCCTGGGGCAATGAAGCGGTTGTTTAATAACTGGTGCTGATCCGCAATGGTATCATGTACAGTGTGAAGTGGGGCCCTATCCTGCATAAGCCAGGCCATACGGAGCTGTCCTGCAGTGAGGGTTGCATTCAGGTCAACTTGGAATTGCCTAATGACCTCATTGTAAATTTCGTCGTTGCGGGTGACGGGTTTGATTCTTCAAACCAGAAGGGACTCAATAGCCCATGCCTGGCATTTTAGGCCATGAAAGCCTACCTTAGAACCATTCAGCCGCCTCTCTGTGATCTCCTGGGATAGCTTAGAATTGATGGCGCCGTTGATGTGCAAGTGTGCCTCGTCGGAGATGTGATTGATCCTGTCGGGATTTCATTCCAGCTTGTTGCTGAATCAGTTACACATGAACTGCCTCCTTTGCATGTTCTCAGTTGTCAGCTTATACCTCACAGATATGTAATGTAAGGGAATAGCTTGAGCTCCTCGGTTATAGTACACAACAGACATGAAGGGGAGAATCTCAACTCTTGAGTGCAACAACAGTTAGACTTCTTGTGACTTTTGTTACGGGCTTGTATATTAAGGTGCACTCATAACCCTTAAACTAATCACCAAAAGGGATAAGGTAAAGTTAACACGAAAAACTAACTTAACTTTACTGTACACTATAACACACAAATCGGATAAAGGTTCCGAGGTTCGGATTACAAAGAGAAAAAAAACACAAATATAGCTCTGCTTAATACAAATATAAATTAGGTACTCTTACCTAACCAGATCACAACTCAGTGGAGCGTAGGTGCACAAGCAAATACTCACAGATACTGAACACCAGTGGCTTGGAGACAGGGTAAAAACCAAGTATAAATCACACACAAATATAGGTGAGAGAAATAAATAATTATACAAGTGTAGATGGAGTTGTGAATAAACTATTAAGGGTGCAAAACAAAGTCTTTTGAAATTAACGTCACGTATTAAGCAAAGAGAAACTAAGAGGGATAGTGTAATAAAATGTGACAAACAAAGTATGTGACTGTACAAAGACGTGTGAATGTGTCTCTTGAAAAATGACTTTAAAAGTGAGCTCTCTCTGCTAGATCGAGCTTATAAAAGGTCGGTTATCCGCCTTTTTCGGTTATTTAGCCATTAGGCATTTAGAATAATAATCTACAGCCACTCAAACAGTGCTAGTACCTCTTACGACTCATGAGAGCCTCACTCAGCTCACCCAAAGCCAATTACAAACCATCAAGAAAGGCAGAGAAAGATTTAGCCTATTTTTATTGTCTGTACTCTGAAAATACGCTCCACCCCTCACAAGCTTACTGTACTTTCTCACGGGACAGGAGCAGTTAAACTGGGAAATTGGACCTTTGTGATAATCTCCTAGTCTATTTCCAGTGAACCTTTTTGACCGCTGTGTACACAGAATGACCCTTTGTCCGACCCACCAGGTCAGAACATGATAGGAAGGATTAACTGATTTCTCAGTGGTTCCTTTTATCTGTACACCATCTCCCTCTCCTATTTCCATCACACAACTGGGGTATCTACGCCAGTAACATCTCCCTCCCTGAGAGAAGAAATTTTCCAAGGGAAATTTCTGGACATTGTACAAATTAAGTTCTCGACAGGTAATCTGCTAGAACATTTTCGACCCCAAGTACGTGTCTTACAACAAGGGAGTATTCTTGCAAAAATAGGGCCCAGCGGGTCAATCTAAGATTCTTGTCCTTAAATCGGGACAAAAATTTCAGAGGATGGTGATCAGTGTACACTACAATATCACCTGACCCTGGACCAACATATAAAGAAAAGTGTTGGAGGGCAAGTATGAGTGCAAGGAGTTCTTTCTCAATAGTTGAATAATTCCTTTGGGCTTTATTGAACTTTTTGCTGAAATAGCACACAGGCATCTCAAAACCCTGATCATTATCCTGTAGCAAAACTGCACCAGCCCCTAGACCACAAGCATCAACAGCTAATTTAAAAGGTATGTCAAAATTGGGAGCTTGAAGCACTGGGTGACTCGATAGGATGGCTTTAACTTTAGAATAGGCATCCTCACATTCTGGCTTCCACTCATACTTGACTCCTTTTCTTAACAAATCAGTGAGGGGAGCTACAAGATCAGAGAAGTTCAGGACAAAGCGTCAGTAGTACCCTACCATACCCAAGAATCGTTGCAACTCTCTTATTTTTGGGTTGGGGACTTACCTTTACAGGTGACTTTACATTGAGTGACACGCCAAATGGTTTCCTGTAAGCCAGGAAACCATTTACAATGCTGGGTGGTAACCATATAACCAAACCATATGTGCTCCCTACGTGTCAGCAAGTGGGTTGGTGGAGGGTTAGTGCCCCTCCCTGTAAAACAAATAACTCAAAGTCAAATGGCCGCCCCTTACGGGATTATGGCGTCTGGCAATAGATAGATAGATAGATAGAGAATTTACTATGGCCTGAACCTTTACATCAGGTGGACTCACTTGGCCTAAGCAGACCACATAACCTAGGTACTGCACTTGAGCCCTTACAAACTCACATTTAGGTAAATTCAGCACTAAATTAGCAGAGGACAGTCTCTGCAACAAGGCATCTAGTTGGCTCAAGGGTTGTTCCCAAGTATTGCTAAAGATTACAACATCAACAATGTAGGTTACACAACCATCCAAACCCTGGGTGAGATCATTCATCAGCCTTTGGAAGGTGCCAGGAGCATTCTTCATACCACAGGGCATGACTTTACATTTATAAGTACTGCCACTAACCACAAAACAGGAAATTTCTTGGGCCCTTTCTGTGAGAGGGACTTGCCAATATCCCTTCATCAGATCCAATTTGGTTAAGTATTTAGCAGTGCCAATAGCATCTACACAATCATCTACTCTAGGTAGCGGGTAGGTGTCCGTTTTCGTAAGAGAGTTAACCTTACGGTAATCAATGCAAAGACGATGGGACCCATCAGGTTTCGGAACCACTATGACCGGGGAGCACCACTCACTTTGACAGGGCTCGACTAACCCTTGCTGCAACAGGTAGTTCAGTTCCTCCTGGATGATGGTCTGCTTCGAAGGACTAGCTCGGAAGGGTGACTGCTTCACAGGACCAGCATCGCCAGCGACAACATCATGCTGTGCCACATCCGTCCGTCCTGGGGTGTCCCGGAAGACATCAGGGAACTTGCTGAGAAGTTCAACCAGCTCGGCACGTTGCCTTGCAGTCAAGTGGGAGAGTTTATCCGCCAGCGTACTCCAAGCGCGCTGGTTTCCTCTCCAACTGGTCGTCTGGTCCAAAGTCAAAGGGCAGCCCTCGTCCTCCGCCAACTCGGTAGCCGCCACCACGCACGCAGCCTTAGGGGGGTCCACGTCTCGCCTGTGGTACTCCTTCAACATATTGATATGGCACAGTCTCCGTTCCTTCCTCCGGTCTGGGGTTAAAATAACATAATTCACTTCACCTACCCTCTTCTCAACCACATAAGGACCCGCAAAACTTGCCTGCAGAGACTGACCATGACTGGGTAGTAAAACAAGGACTAAGTCACCCGGCTTGAAGATCCTGTTCCTGACTTTCTTAGAGTGGTCATACCATCTCTTCATCTTCCCCTGAGATGACTCCAAGTGTGCCCTGGCTACTTCCATGCTACAGGCCAATCTTTCTTTTTATTTTGACAGATAGTCTAACAAGTTAATTTGATCATCATCCTTGACCCATTGTTCTTTAAGTTTAAGTGGGCCTCTTACCTCATGGCCAAAAATCAATTGAAATGGGGAGTAGCCTAAAGACTCACTGGGTGCCTCTCTAGTTGCAAACAGTAAAAAGGGCAAACACTTGTCCCAGTCTTTTTCATCAGCACACAGCTTCTTGAGCATGTGTTTCAAAGTTTGGTGATGCCTCTCTAATGCTCCCTGACTCTGAGGATGATATGCTGTGGATGTGATCTGGGAGATGCCTAACTCCTTAAGGGTTTGTCTGAACAGTCTGGAATTAAAATTACTGCCTTGGTCTGATTGAACTTCCTTAGGGAGTCCAAAACGGGTAAAGAAGGTCAGCATCTCTTTTACAACCAATTTGGCTGAAATATTCCTCAAGGGAATGGCTTCAGGATATCTAGTGGCCATGTCTAACATTGTGAGGATGTACTGGTGGCCTGAGGAGGTTTTAGGCAAAGGACCAACAATGTCCACAAGGACTCTAGTGAATGGGGCCTGAAACACAGGTAGAGGAATCAAAGGAGCCGTAGGGACCGGCTTATTGCTCTTACAGACTAGCTGACAGGTGTGACATGACCTATAGAACCGTGCGACATCTCGACGGATTCCAGGCCAATAAAAATGCTGCCAGATGCGGGAGAGTGTCTTCCTCACCCCCAAGTGACCTGCTAAAGAAAAGTCATGAGCAATGGACATAATTCTTTGCCTGTAGGGCCTTGGAACTACCACCTGGTGTACCATCTCCCACTCGTTACCATGAGCAACACTAGGAGATCTCCACCTTCTCGTTAATACGTCGTTTGGCAGTAAATAATAACATTCTCTCAATTCAGACTCACATTCAGCTTCCCTAACTGCGGAGTCAACTAAAATGGCAATCTCTGGATCAGATCATTGCACATCAGCCAATCTTGCATTCACATCAATGTGAGGAGAATCATCAATCTCAGAGTCATTCAACTGGGCGAAAAAGGTATCACCAAGCCCAATAACATCATCGGCATTGCCAGTGCCATGACTACCAACATTTGCACAGTTGGCCTTTGCCGTCATAGCTCTGGTTACAGCACACGCGGGAAATACAATACAATCCAACTCTGTTGTCCTATCCTCACTCAGGGAGGTTTTTGAAACACAGGGAACAGCACTTACCTGTCCTCTCGCCAAGTCATTGCCCAAAAGGAAAGTGACTCCTTGTACAGGAAGCTGGTCAACAACACCCACACTCACAGAACCAGTAACTAACTCTGACTGGAGCTTCACCTCAACTAGGGGAACAGATACAAACTCAGCTAGACCCTGCAACAAGACACATTCATTAGGGTCAGCTACATCAACAATCCCCTTCAACATTAGTGACTGAGAAGCTCCTGTGTCTCTAAGTATAGTGACTTCCTTACCACCAATTCCATCAAGTGAAACTAACCCTTTAGATATAAAGTTAGCAAATAAATTATTTGGGGAGGAGTCACTTACTGTACTACTTGGGGGAGAACACTCTGATGGAGTCTTATTACCACTCTCACTTGAACCTGATGGCTGCACTGCTCCAGTCTTACTAGTGTCTAACAATGGCTGTACAGGAGTCTGTCTATCAACCACTGACAGCTCCACTCTGGCCTTATCAACAATTTGCACTAGCTGGGGTGGTGTCTGACTACCGCTAACAATATCTGTGGAAGGCTGCTCACTGTTGGTGTCAAAAGCTCCCCAAGAGTTTATCAAAGTAATAGGTTTCACATTAAAACTTCTGCCCTCGTTTTTTCCAGCACCAATCCTCCCAATGACCCGTTTTCTGGCAATACTGGCAAAATCTGACACCTTTTCTTGATCCTCTGGCAACACTGTCCTCACTCACTTTCGCGGAACTAACATGCTCTGGAGTTGCAACATTTCCACTAGTGTCACTTAACATCAACTTGCCTTTACCAGAAGAAGGGTTCACAAAAACTGGTTGGTTCACTCCCCTACTCTTAGCAAATGAATGAGGCTTACGTTCATGCTTATGAATAATACTATAATTTTCAGGAACAAAGGCAGCCTCATCTAGGGCATCTACCTGCTTCTCCACCAAGTGTGTTGCAATATCCCTGTCTATTTTATCAGTAAAACTCTCCAAGATCATTAACTCCCTCAACTCTGGGAAAGAATTAACATTCTTAGCATGTAACCAATTGTCACAAATCTGTAAGTATTCTAACATACTCCACATGAGTTTGATCTTTCTGTTTAAAGGTATATGCCTCTGGCACGAGTTCGTATGATTTTAGAATGGCCTCTTTTAGACAATCATAATTACCACTTTGCTCCACTGATAAATATAAACCTCTTGAGCCTTTCCTTTTAAAACACTCTGCAACAGTACTGTCCAAGAGTCTTCTGGCCATGAGAGACGACCTGTCACCTTTTCAAACATATGAAAGTACCTAGTGACGTCTTGCTCGTTAAAGGCAGGGACCAGCTTGATGTTCTTAGCAACATCAAAAGATGAACTATTAGCTCTAGGTAAACTATCAGCTTGCTTCATTCTGAATTCATAATCCATTTCCTTTTGTCTCATCTGGGCTTGCATTTCTAACTCCCTCAGCTTAAGTCTGGCTATCTCAAGTTGTAACTGGTCACAGAATCATTAACAGAAACAACACTGGGCCCTGGTGTCTCAGATGATAAAGACTCAGGGTTAACTTGTGCAGTATCAACTGGCTCAGGACTAGCAATGGAGGATTCACTTTGTGCAAACATGATTTCCAACACTAAATCAAGTAAGCTAGTCTTATTAATGGAGGCAGGAATTGTCACATTCAAGGCCTGGGCAAGCAATTTAAACTCATGCTTCTTAAGTGTTTTCACTTTGGTTGGGGTAGGCTTAGAATCAAGAAAGGCTTTCACATCACTATCACTGATCATATTAAAGTAAGCACTGTGTATTAGCCAAGGTTATTAATATGTCAGAGCAATCCTGGAAAAGGTCACCAAATTGTTATGGAGACCAAAGTTACTAATACACCACAGAGCAATCCTGGTAAGAGGTCGCCAAATTTTGTTACAGATGTGTATATTAAGGTGCACTCTTAACCCTTAAACTAATCACCAAAAGGGATAAGGTAAAGTTAACACGAAAAACTAACTTAACTTTACTGTACACTATAACACACAAATCGGATAAAGGTTCCGAGGTTCGGATTACAAAGAGAAAAAAATACAAATATAGCTCTGCTTAATACAAATATAAATTAGGTACTCTTACCTAACCAGATCACAACTCAGTGGAGCGTAGGTACACAAACAAATACTCACAGTTACTGAACACCAGTGGCTTGGAGACAGAGTAAAAACCAAGTATAAATTGCACACAAATATAGGTGAGAGAAATAAATAAATTATACAAGTGTAGATGGAGTAGTGCATAAACTATTAAGGGTGCAAAACAAAGTGTTTTGAAATTAACGTCACGTATTAAGCAAAGAGAAACTAAGAGGGATAGTGTAATAAAATGTGACAAACAAAGTACGTGACTGTACAAAGACGTGTGAATGTGTCTCTTGAAAAATGACTATAAAAGTGAGCTCTCTCTGCTAGATCGAGCTTATAAAAGGTCGGTTCTCCACCTCTTTCGGTTATTTAGCCATTAGGCATTTAGAATAATAATCTACAGCCACTCAAACAGTGCTAGTACCTCGTACGACTCATGAGAGCCTCACTCAGCTCACCCATAGCCAATTACAAGCCATCAAGAAAGGCAGAGAAAGATTTAGCCTATTTTTATTGGCCGTACTCTGAAAATACGCTCCGCCCCTCACAAGCTTACTGTACTTTCTCACGGGACAAGAGCAGTTAAACTGGGAAATAGGGCCTTTGTGATAATCTCCTAGTCTATTTCCAATGAACCTTTTTGACCGCCGTGTACACAGAATGACCCTTTGTCCGACCCACCAGGTCAGAACACGATAGGAAGGATTAACTGATTTCTCAGAGGTTCCTTTTATCTGTACACCATCTCCCTCTCCTATTTCTATCACAACTGGGGTATCTACGCCAGTAACACTTTTGATGGCTGAGTTGTGCACGGCATTAGTGTTGGGTTGGTTCTTTGTTACTGCTGCTGGACGTCCACTGTTGGCCCTGTGTGCTGTGGAGAGTACCTTTGATCTCAAAGTGCTTGACAATCCTCAGTATCATACTGTCTTAGATGCATCAAGTGTGTGGACATTGAATTCACGGCAGAACTGATGACGGATCGTGATGCAGGATTTGTTCTCATACCAGAATTTGACGATTTCGATTTTTTGCGCTACCGTGAAAATCACTTTACCTGAAAACTTGTACTTCACTTGTGTCAACTGGAACCGTCCCATCACCCAAACCTGAAAAGATAAAGAGTGTAGGTAACAAAGTAATGAAATGACCGACATTTGAAGTCCTTACAGTTTGTTTGAATCTCCCTGTATTTGAATCACAGGTGTATTTTGACTTTATGCATGAATTGGTCATATTTGCACAAAAATGCATAGTTCGGCTATAAAGCCAGGTTATACGGAGTCTTCTTTAATAGAACTTTATCATTTATTCATTTCAATGCTTGTTTAATAAAGTATTACCATTCATCCATCTCAATACCTGTTCAATAAAGTAGTATCCTTCATACATCTCAATAACTATCCTGTAGACACCAGAGTAAGTAAGTACCTAACTAAATCTCAAAATTGGTCCAAACACATGATGTCACTGATGAACTAAACATTCACTGATGGCAAACTGCTTCCAGTGAGAACTATTTTTGATGAATTCAATATCTAGTTCTTGCAGAAAGTAAATGCAGCATATTTGTTGCAAAATCTGTTCTAAAATCTGCCCAGTATAATATTAAGTATTATATCACTGCTGTAACAGCTGTAATGGAGCTATCACTATAGTTCGTAAACCACTGACATTTTAGACAGAAATGTACGGTACTGAACTTTTTTTTGTTGTGAGCTTGAGGGAACGTCTATTTAAATCGTACTGAAATTGTCAACGCTTGTGTTTGAAAGTCGCTGAAATGGCATGTGGCACTCATTCAAGAAGTGGATATCATGCAAGATGTTATTTTAATTACAGCTATAAGAAGATAATTATTTGTGGGGTGGCAATGGTGGCTCTTTTTAAAACTCATCTGAATGACAGCAAGAAAAAGTGTGTGTGTGTGTGTGTAATTCACCGGGTCGGTCAGGATCACTTGATGGTCGTGATCATCAGCTTTTACCCATCCGGAAGGCAGCTGAGAACTCATATAGTTCGATCTAAGGGCAAGGCTGTGAACTTCACACACGCACAATCCCATCCCCTTGCTCAAGGGGGAGAGTAACCACCCACTTCGTCAAGTGAAACTTTTTGCAAGCTAAGCGAGGCGCGAACTCCCAACTACCAGATGGCAAGCAAGAACGTTACCACTGAGCCAGCGAGCAGTGTAACTGAGAGAGAGAGAGAGAGAGAGAGAGAGAGAGAGAGAGAGAGAGTGTGTGTGTGTGTGTGTGTGTGTGATTTACATGCACTCTTATAATATACCGGTACGAGTACATTGAATACAGACGAATTTTCCCCTTTCCTGTACCCCATTCCTTACAGTGATTGCTTAGCCGTGCCTCTAGTACCGTATGGGCGTGGTTTTAGTGGTATCTAATAATTTCAACACAAACACTATTTTTGTGTCCATGGGATTCAGATTTGTAGATATTTTGTAGGGGGAATATTGGAATAAAGATTAAATAACTATAATTTTGAAATATACAGTGTATATACAGATAATTGCAATAAAACAGTTATTGCATAGTCAAAATGTAGTATACAATAAGTACATTGTAGAAGGCAGTTCCTCTGACATTCAAACACTGTATTACACAAGTACAATTGGGAACTTTTGGGGAAACGGCTGTATATATTTCCCGACTCCATATTAAACCCCAGTTTTCATAAGGGCATAAGTGAAAACGAATAATATTCAGGTGTTCTTTTCACATAATAGGAATGAACACTTTCATCATCACCACTTATGCTTCTATGCTACTGGTCATGGAGTTGAGAGCCCTGTGTATACCATCATGCAGGCTAAGGAGTATTTGTGCGAAAATGTCTTCGCTCCTCTAACCAATAATCAGAACATAATATCACTTACATTATCATTCAGGGGGGAAAAATTAATAAAACGAGGAATGGCTTCGGTCAACTACGAGACTGACAAATAACAGAAGCATTTAATCTGTTATCAAGCTTATACTGTCATAATTTTTTTTACACCGACAGTAAGTTGCAGATCGTACGGAAAAAAATGGTCATTTTAACTGAAATTAAGGCGAAGAAAAACAGAACAGAAATGTCAACTAAACCTGGTTAAAGAGTAAAAATATCAACAACATAAGAATTAAGAGAAATTAAACACAGTCAAGACATATATGAATATAAATGTGAAATTTTTTATATAAACGATACTCGAAGTGAAAGATAGTACATGCGGAATTTTATGAATGGCCGCTGGGAGTATCAGAAAGAGGGTTGTGATAGTACAGATGCCTTAAAATTGTTCTGTTAAAAATTTACTAGAAATCTTTTCGAACACAGGATGTTAAAGCAATTGGACGATAGTTAGAGGGTTGGGAATGGTCACTCTTCTTTGGGACTGGCTGAATGAGAGCAAACTTCCAGGAAAGTTGATAGACAATGACGAAAGAGTTTAACTAGGCAGGATGTAAGCACAGAAACACAGTTCTTGAGGACAACAGGAGGGACTCCGTCAGGCCCATATGCCTTCTTAGTATTGAGGCCAGTGATGACAGAAAATACATCAGCTGAAGAAATTTTAATGTCAGTCATGAGGAAGTCTGAGGGGGGAAGTGATGGAGGAACAGCACCGGAATCGTCTAAGGTGGAATTGGAGGAGAAAGTCTGAGCGAAGAGATCTGCTATATCACTAGAAGAAATAGCTACAGAGCCATCAGAACAGAAAAGAGGAGGGAAGGATGATGAGATACAGTTGTTAGAAAGGTTTTTGGCAAGGTGCCAGAAGGAGTGGGAAGAAATCGAATTGGAGAGTTAAGAACATTTAGTACGGATGAAATTATTTTTAGCAGAGCGAAGAACAGACTTAAGAAGATTCCGGGCAGAAATATAAAGATGTGATTCAGGGATGGGTTGGCTCGGGTACCTTTTATAGGCGCTCTCCTTGTTGCGGACAGCATTAGAACAAGCATGATTAAACCAAGGCTTTCTTGCGTTAGTCAGAGGATATGAGGACTTTGACGTCAGTATTCATACATTAATAGACTCATTCTTGTAAATTAATTCTCCCTCTCTCTCTCTCTGAGAGTGTGTAAATATATATCTGTACACACACTTGCATATGAATATGTCGTCCTTTTGCAGATAAGGAAAACCTCAAGGGCCATAACGCTGGTGGTTCTGAGTGACGACCTAGTCTTCCTTGCCGCCTTCGCCGAGTGGTCTTTCAAGCGCCGCCTCCAGGTATGGTCGACGAGGTTCCTTGTCCTCACCCGCCTCCCTCTCAACTGCCTCCCACACTTGCGCAGCACCCTGGCAAAGACCAACTCCATGCTTATCATCATAAACCATGAACCCTTTCCTAGGTAATTCTTTTGCCGTACATACTGTTTTGTGTGTAATACTTATGCATGGTTCTCAAGCGGCTGATCATTAATTATTGCAGCAGGCTCAGAAATGAGTGAATATTGCAGCAGAAAGCATTGTGTATATCTTGATTAGCGCTCTACCCGCGTTACCTCCTTGTGTGACATTCACAGCAATTAAATACAAGCTATTTATTGGACAGCATGTGAAGGTGTGTGCTGAAGGCTAGCCAGTAAAGTGCAGGTTAATGATTAGTGTTGAAAAATGGGTGAGTTGGATGGAAAGGTGTGGGTGATATAGCATGAGTGTGGTGGTGGTGTTTATAGTGGCATGAGTATGCCCTTTAAAGATGGGAATGATGTGAAGATACAGACTAATGTTGGGAATGTTAAAGTTACCTTTTCTCTTACACCGTCGATGTTAAGAGTGGTGTTCGAGTGGGAAACTAAAAGTCATCTCACGATGGGATCTCAACACCCGCGTAACCGGGAAGTTTTCCTCCTCACATAACTTTGCACCTCCATTTCTGATTTGACGCAAATTCAGGATATAAAACACACACACACAAAGCTAGCCAGCCAACCTCACAACTGATGACATTACCACTCCGCTCTCTTCGCAAAGCGGGTTGTAAGCGAGCGGAGTGGTAAATGTTTTCATTTCAGTTGCGAGGTTGGCTGGCTGGCTTTGTGTGTAGGTACAAAAGATATTTCATTTACGGCTTGAGGATATCATGATAAGGTCAAAATCTTGGAAGAGTCGGAAAATGGGCACTCAGTGTCAAAGTGAAAGTCATCAAAGGTCAAATAGTTGACATTTGGTGTCCTTTTTAGGTGACTTTGACCCCGAGTGCCCGTTCTCGATCTCGTCCAAGATTTTGGCCATATCTTGATACCGTGAAATTGTCACGTTCATAGCTCAAGCCGTTCATGAGATATCTTGTTTATCCACACACAAACAAAGCCAGCCAGTCAGCCTCACAAATGAAAACATTACCATTCCGTTCACTTCGCAACGCGAGTGGCAAAAAGTGGCATGTGTAGAAAAGATTAAGCAAGATGTGTTGGGATGACGGTGTTGGGGAAGCAGGGTGCAGCACACTAACAACAAAAATTATGCAAACGTAGCGTCCACGTACCTCAGCTCTAAGACATAGTTGACAAAATCATGGTAAACAAATGCACCAAACCTCACAACCTGTGTCACGAAACGAAAAGACTGATCATGATTAAAGACAATAATGAATGACATCAAGGACCCAGTAAGTTATTTCCTATATTTTTTAAATCCACTTATCTGTGAACCTAGAGGAAATACCTACTTTTTACCAGGGAAAAGGACAAATTTTGTGAGTGTGTAACTGCTCTCTCACATAACCGTAATGCCACATAAGCCAATCGCTCTCTCTGTGGGACAAGAGTAGGCAAATACCTAGGACAAGGGAAGATCCATTACTTTACTTTCAGATGATAAGAATACACGTGGTTAATAATTGTAATGCTTGTAATACTTGTGGACAATGAGAATTAACAAGAAGAGAGTTAAATATAGTCTCCGGTGCTAAGACGATTTGGAAAAAGTGCAAGAAGGAGCTTTACAAAGTGGGTTATTCTTTGAGTGATACTAAGAAGTTCCTAGGCTAGGCTGAGAAGTTATGGACTACATCAGTGGGCATTCTGATGTTGACCTCCTGAATCCCGTGATGTATTATAGTAGCATATTCACACCACCTACAGGCGGTAGTTTAGGAGATACACATCAGATTGGAGGGCTTACCAACATGAAGAAAACTGCCACTGGGCAATGTGGGCATTCCTTTATTAACCTCTTAAATCTCCTGACGTATTATAGCAGTATACTCACACTACCGCCAGACGGTAGCTTAGGAGATACAAATCATATTGGAGGGCTTCCTAACCGATTTAGGAAGAACACAATACAAAAGACGTCACAGCATCGTAAGGATTAACTGATCATTATTGCCTATGTTCGTTTTCTGATATCTGTCTACTCGGTAAACTAAATGGACATCTTGAATTGGATAGAGGAAAATAATAAGACAGAATCGATATGCGTAAAGGATAAAGTCTTCAGTTCACCCTTAAACTGCAAAGTGTCAGAGGATTTAACAATACTCATGAAAAGATATACATACCCAATACGTAAAAAGCTATCACGATTCTTATGCTACAGCATAGAAAATATATTAATTTTTGTAGCTATTTGCTTCTTTATTGCCAGACACTTTAATCTCACAAAGAATGAACAGAAACAAATCACCTCCACTTCGCCTTTTCCTTTGCCGTTTAGCTGCCATCACTCTAATTCACACACCCCTCTCATATAACTATCCATTCCATCCCTTCCCCCCTCCAGCGTAGAAGACAAAGTTCTGTTCACCTTAAGGAACCTCACCACAGCCAAAGAATTAGTTATTTGTATTTACTTTTGAAGGTGCAGCGTGATGGTGGAGCTGCCCCACAGTTCGGGAGACACAGCCACAGAAGGTTGCCTGGTGGACTCCCTCACGTGGTCTGGCTCCCACCTTCCTCCTCCCACTTTTTCCCGACAAGTTTTACAGGTAAGCGTACTGACTGCATTCTCTTCATTACTAGGCTTTGACCTAAATTAGAGAAGAAATTAACATCAGCTGATTTCAGTTACAAACTAAACCGTGTTATTTTTTATACCTCAAGGCAAATTTATTCAGCTTAGGGGATCCACTTTGGTGTAAAGAGGCCAGTGAAAAAGCTATAACTGACCCTTGTACGAGGAACCCAGCAAATTTCTCCAAAACAGGATAAAAATGCATGAGGATGAGTGAGTAAAAACTTAAAAAAAAACTGGCGGCAGAACTGCCAGGGTCTTGTGTAGCGGATAATTGTGAAAAAGTCGACAGTATAAAAAATAAAACTCGATAACTGTATAAGATAAAGAGGTAAAAGTAAGACACTAAAACCACAAAACATTATATCTTACTAAGGAATTTAGGTGCCTCTACAAAGGAGAACGTTCCCCCTCCCATAGCACAGACATCATCTCCAAGCACCTACTAAAGACGGTACAATCCCTCACCCGCTCTCTGCTTTGAGCCGCCTGGGGATGGCAAGAATAAAATACAAAAAGACGTCATCACTGTGAACGTGTTATAACGAAGGGCCAGGAGGTTTAGTCAGATAAACTTAAAATCATTAAGGAATGACCATTATACATACTCCTGTCAGTAAAGACGTATTCGTTTAGTGTAGGATATTTTTTCTTCTTTAAGGCCTTTGAGATGTCATGGTACTACATTTAACAAACTGGACAACAAAGTGGTAGAAGAAAGAACTCATGTGTACAATAATATATTTTCAATTATGAAGAAATTATTTGAGTAGCCTGAGGTCAGTAGTTCGGAATGTGTGAGAAATTGGTAAGGAGGTCTAGGAGAATAATAGGATATAAAAACTGACTTCCTTAAATAACTCTTGCTACAGACAGGCATAAATCTGAGACATATTTATCAAACTGGTGACAAGATTTTAAAGGAGATAAAGACTTGGCAACATTTGGTTGGACATGACAAATACTGATCCTTTTCCTTTACGTCCCAAGCGCAGTCGAACCATAATTCTAAGTCTTCCCCTTCAGACTGGCAACTGGTCCGCGTCTGCTGGTGGCCTGTGTTCCAGCGTCGGTGTTCAGAACAAAGGTGGTCGACGACCCTGACGCGCCTGGGAGGAAGCGGGTCATCATGTTGAGCCCCAGAGTCACACTGCTCGAAACTGTTTCAGAGGCTATGAACTTCACGTAGGAGATCTGACATGCAATCAAGCGCGCGTGGGAGTGGGAGTGTGGCTTTGACTGTGACTGCTGTGAGGTTGAGTGTGAGTATGTGCCTGAGTGTGGGCATGAACCTGAACGGGAGTGTGGGTGTGAACATAAGTGTGTGTGTGTGTGTGTGTGTGTGTGTGTATGTTAAAGTAATGGCATGAATCCATTATTATATAGCACTAAAGTATAAGGGAGTTAAGTGGACAATTAAATTAAATGTACTATATGCAAAAGTGAAAGAATTTGACAATGTTCAAAAGAGAGACAGAGCAAAAGTGAAATTAATTTGACAGTGTTCAAAAGAGACAGAAGCCTCCCAGTGATGTTCCCTCTCGCCTGCAATCGAACCTAGTTTATCCAACTTATACGGCTATATTTATGAAAGTTCATAGTTTCTGTCTGTACAGGACTAATATCCATAATCTTAACAATTAAATGAGTGATAGTACCGTATTTGCCTTCCTGTGTTGGCTGGGTGAAAGGTTGTCTTTCTTAATGGCGCGCAGCGATTTGCTTGCGAGATTTTTGGGAAAGCAAAATACACGTACTTTAGGCCCTTGTTTATAATTTCCCTTGCATCTGGGCACAACACAAGAACAAGACATACTGTATATGGTCTCATTCCACACATTTCTGCACTGTTAAGGGAATTTCAGGTGTAAAATGTCCTTGACCCTGCAGCAGTATAACCCTGCCATGTACCTCACTGTACACTGGTGTTTACGTCCGCCAAACCCCAGTCGTAGTGACGTCACGGTCCAAAACAGGCCCTTGTGTGGGGCCTTGATATCTCGGTGGTCCGGTGTGGCCCGGAACTCTGCAACCTCGACTTCACTCTACGCCCTGCATCCGAGAGAAGCTCATTCTTATCTCCAGTATACTGTGAATATTTTTTTTAATATGCATATTCATGCATTTTCTCATCTCATCAAACTACTCCACTCCTTTCTACAGAGATGGCGTGCTATTTCTATAAACTGTGATTATGTTATTCATTTACTTTTGTTCATTACATTGCATTCTTCATACCTTATTTTCGTTCACTAACTCCTACTTCGTTCCATTCTCGCCCAGTTATCTTCACGTTTCGCTGTACATAACTCATTCATTCCCATTTATATTTATTGTACATAAACCACATTTCTTCATATGCTATATTTTCATTCATTCATTCATTTATTTACTTATTCATTTTCTTTCCTTTTCTATAATGATTCCCCCCCCCCCCTTAAGAGTAGATTTCTCCCCAGTTGAATCTGACAGTGAAGAAGATGATAATATATGTGATGATGGTGTAACGTATTTACGTAGTGGTAAATCATATAGCAAGACACAAGCAACTCCCCAGCCTACTTCAACAATTACCACTACTACTACTACTTTTATTCCTACCACACCTGCTACCACCTGTAAAACCCTACCACTGCTGTCGCGGGTCCAGATAGACTGACACCAGTTACCCTATCATCTTCCCCAACTGGTTTTCTAAACCTCTCACAACCTCTGTCCTTACCTACGACTACAAGTACACCACCACCAGCCCTGACACACACCACTGCCACTACAGCAGTCTCTTCTCATACACCATCTCAACTTACTACAGTGACTACTTCCACAATATCGCAACTTCACACTCTTCCTACGATGGTGAATCAGGCCCCACCTCCACAGTCCATATGGCTGGACGATGCTAACCGCCCCAAATTTACCGGAGGGGACAGTGCAGTCTCAATCCACGACTTCCTCAGAGAGGTTGAAACAGAAATTGTCAATCGGCAAATCACAGCTGAACCCCTGAAAGTCTCTTATCTTATGGGTCGGTTACACCAAGGCAGATCTCTAATAGGCGCCGCTATTTGTGCGGGACACTTTGAAGATTGTCAGACATTCGATGCATGCCGCCAACAGTTAATTCAACTCTGTTGTCAACATTCAAATGCCGCATCTCTCATTGGGTTCACTAATCTCCTCAGGCAAATGGAGGAGGATATGAAAATACTATTACAAGCTGCAAGGGTATTTGAGGCGGCCGCTGCAATGAAGGCTACGAGTTAGGAGATGCATCAATTGTTGCGTGACACTCAATGGGTACAAAACGTTAATGGCCAGCTTATGCTTACGCTAGACAATTTTGGAAATTTGCTGGGTTACCTAAGATTTATGAATTGGCTAACAGATCACCAGGAGGACATAGCCAGACAGCTTGGTTTAAATCCAGGTGACAAAATTGTTAATATCTCAAAGGCCATAGTAGAAAGATCGGGATCAAACATCACTCGGCAGGCCAGTACTCACACCTCAGCCTCTCACTCCGCAAGTACTGCGACAAATATACTACACACTTCCACCACTTCATCGGATTCCTCACGTTCACGATCAACTACAAGAAGGAAACCTGGCACTTGTTCTCACTCACAGTACCGATCAC
>JAGKTI010016373.1:8844-19496 GCA_018397915.1 Birgus latro
ATATTGCTGTTAGGATAATTATTGGGGGGTCTGGGGGGCGGAGCCCCCCAGTTATGGCTCCCCGAAGGGGGTTAGCCCACGGTCAGAACTTTCCCCGCAGGGGGTTAGCCCACGGTCAGAACTTTGGTACGGTCCGCACTGGAGCACCACAGAGCCGGTGCCGGGCGAAGCCCGCAGTATTACCCACCGGCTCTGTGGCACCGGCACTACCCAAACCTACTCGCATGTACCCAAGGTCTCGAATTCCTGGCCAGAAAATGTCAGCATGGATGCAGTCAGAAGTTCTCCTTTGGCCCATGTGACCTCCCATCGCTGAACAGTGACCTAATTCAAACACTGCTCGGCGATACTTCGCGGGAACGACAAACTGCAGTTGAACATCGGCCTGGAGTGTTTGTGACTCACGGTACAGCCGTCCTCGCTTACGAAAGAACCTGGCTTGATCACCCTGTGAATATCTAATAACATTACCCTCCAGCTTCCTACACACTGTGGCAAGTGTTGGGTCAGACTGTTGGTCTTGGACAACATCTTGACTACGAATCAGATCTTGCAGCGTTGCGATGGTCAATGGGGTGACACAGTTAGGAGCCTTGGCCATGGCTCATGTTACTGCAGCAGCCGACGTTTGAGTAGCAACGTCTACATCACAACTATTTTTGATGCCTGGTATGTCACCTAAGAGTAATAAGGTCAAGCAAACGTTTTGACATAACAACGGCAACTGTCAAGCCAGTTTTAAAAGTATATGCCACCTGGATACGTGCCTCAGGGAACAATTTCACTGATCCATCAATAAGTCTAACTTGGGTCTACCTACCTGTGTAGTCAAACTAGACTCTGCCTGACAGAGCAACCTGAGGAACCATTGTCTCTCCGAATATTTACAGAAACACCTCCCACAAACCCTGGCTGAACAAGAAAGGCACTGTTGTCAGTGGACGGGTCTGAGGAGGTGGCAGCCAGTCATTGATGAGACTGCGGAACGAACGATGCGGCAAATGCTGCGCTCTGAGAACTAGATGCCTAAGGGGTCGTGCTCACCATCTGAGGAGCTGGAGCATTGATCACCTGTGGAGGAGGGTTCGCCATCTGAGGGGGACTAGTGAACTGTGGGGAAGTACCTGTGCTGGTGGGGATGGCACTGCCGTATTGCTGTCGGGGTATTAATGCAGCATTTGCCTCCTGCCTATGAAACACTTAAGCTGACTGTCCTGACTGAGGATTTTGTGGTTTGTCTTTGTTCTGCTGCTGTTTGGGATACTGCTGCTGGTTGGGGTACTGCTGCTGGTTGGGGTACTGCTGCTGGTTGGGGTACTGCTTGTGCCTCTTCTAATAGGGTTTCAGCGTATTCTGCCCCTGGTCCTTTTTGGGGGGTTTGTTTGGACTGTGGCCATTATTCTGAGAACAGCCTTGATGCTGGAGTTTGGTCTGAGATTGCTTCCCAGCCTTGGCAGTATCTTTCCTGTTCCAGGACTGTTGCTTACGAGTTTGGTACCCATACGCAGTGAAGAATGCATCAGCCTTTTCCACCATTTGGCTGGGATCCTTTACCTTGCAAATCTTGAGCTGAACCATAAGTTCAGCAGGCCACGACTTTTCAGCTGTGTATGCAGCACAAGGTCAACTATCCCCTCTCGCGTGTGAGGGGTCTAATCTTTCTCCATCCACTCATCTAAGTACGCAGTGAGATGGTTGAGGAACTGAACAGCTGAATCCTTTTCTTGGAGACGCGCCCTTATGAACTGACTCCTGGTGTTATCAACCGTGAGACCTTACGCTTGGATGAGTGCGGCTTTCATCATCTCATACAAGAGATTGTCTCTGCGAATTCTGTGGAGAATGTCGAGGGCAGGGCCCTCAAACAAGCTAAGAATCTCAAGCCTCTTAGCTGCATCGTCCAGCTCGTACAGCTGCGCCATGTCCTTGAAGCGAGCTATGAATGACTCGATTCGCTCGCTTTCCTTGTACGAAGAAAGCTTGAGGCATTGGGGTTGCCAGAACAGGTACTGGGAGAGCACTCGTGTAGCTCGGGTTGGCTGCACCCGATGTGCCTGAAGCCAAGGAGTTTCGTTTGAGCTTCAGCACCTCAAGCTCATGTTTCTCATGTGCCTCGCATTCGGTACGCTCGTATCCACGTTGTTCTCGCTCGTGTTCACGTTCTCTCTCACGTTCCTCGTGCTGTTCTTGCTCGTATTCACTTTGAATTTTCCGCTCTTCACGGGCGTCATTTTCACGCTGCTGTTCATAAGTGAGAGCACTTAGTCTAATTTCCTGAGGATTGGTAAGCCCCATATCATTGGCTTCCTGTAAATATATATACATACTGGTTGCCATGACTTTTTTTTATGCAAGGAAGAAGGAACCAAAGGCCACAGGCCTGTATACTGTTCCCTCCAAGAAAAAGCAAAAACAATACAAAAGAGAGCCAAATTAAAGATCCGTTCATTTCGAGATGCCTGGACACACTGCGTTTGAAAGACTGAAGATCAAAGGAAGTAGGAAATACAGACAGAGGAAGACAGTTCCAGAGTTGACCAGTTGCATAGATGAAGGACTGGGAGTAACGGTTAACTCTTGCGTTAGAGAGTTGGACAGAAAAGGGATGAGAGCTTGTTGCTAAACGGGTACCACGTGCCCGTCGTAGAGGTGGAGGGATGCAAGCAGACAGTTCAGAGGAACAGTGACCGTTGAAGTAGCGATAGAAGAGAGATAAAGATGCAACAGTGCGGCGAAGAGACAAAGGTTGAAGGGAATCAGTAAGAGGAGGAGAGTTAATGAGACGAAAAGCCTTTGACTCCACCCTATTGAGAAGAGCTGCATGTGGGGAGCCTCCCCACACATGAGAGTTGTACTCCATACACGGGCGAATAAAACCCGTGTACAAGGTCAACAACTGTGCAGGGGTAAAGAAAGTTCGGAATCGGCTTAGCACATCTAATCTCTTGGAAGCAGATTTCACAAGAGATGTAATATGTTCTTTCCAAGACAAATCCCGAGAGAATGAAACCCCAAGCATGTTCAAGGATGATGCAGGACATAACTGTTCATTATTAAACATTAGTGGGTAATCCTGAGGAAGATTTTGTCGGGTTGATAAGTGTAAGAACTGAGTTTTTGATGCATTAAAAATAACAAGATTATTTTTACCCCAATCAGAGATACGAGCCACGTCAGACATTAGGTGTGCCATAGCCTCATCCCTTTTTTGTTGAAGTAACTGCTGAGATGGACGTTGTGGAAACCGAATGGAAAGGTGAAAGATGGAATCATCAGCATATGAGTGGATAGGGTTAGATGTACAGCTTAGAAGGTCATTGATGAATAAAAGGAAGAGAGGTGGTGAAAGGACAGAGCCCTGAGGAACACCACTGTTGATAGGTCTAGGAGAAGAACGATGGCTGTCTACAACAGCGGCTATAGAACGACCAGAAAGGAAGCTAGAGATGAAGGCACAGATAGAAGGATAGAAACCGTAGGAGGGAAGTTTGGAAATTAAAGATTTATGCCAGACTCGATCGAAAGCCTTTGAGATGTCAAGTGCAATGGCAAAGCTTTCGCCAAAGTCCCGAAAGGAGGATGACCAGGAGTCTGAAAGCAAGGTGAGAAGATCGCCAGTGGAGCGTCCCTGACGGAACCCATACTGACGATCAGAAAGAAGGTTGTGACAGGAAAGATGCTTTAAAATTTTTCTGTTAAGGATTGACTCAAAAACTTTAGAGACACAGGATCTTAAAGCAATTGGACGATAGTTAGAGGGTTGGGAATTGTCACCCTTCTTTGGGACTGGCTGAATGAGAGGAAACTTCCAGCAAGAAGGAAAGGTACAAGTTGATAGTCAAAGGCGAAAGAGTTTACATAGGCAGGGTGTAAGCACAGAAACACAGTTTTTGAGGACAACAGGAGGGACTCCATCAGGCCCATATGCCTTGTTAGTATTGAGGCCAGTGATGGCAGAAAATACATCAGCTGAAGAAATTTTAATGTCAGTCAAGAGGAAGTCAGAGGGGGGAAGTGATGGAGGAATAGCACCGGAATCGTCTAAGGTGGAATTGGAGGAGAAAGTCTTAGCGAAGAGATCCGCTTTATCAGTAGAAGAAATAGCTACAGAGCCATCAGAGTAGAAAAGAGGAGGGAAGGATGATGTGGTAAAGTTGTTAGAATGGTTTTTGGCAAGGTGCCAGAAGGAGCGAGAAGAATTCGAGTTGGAGAGTTGAGAACATTTAGCATGGATGAAATTATTTTTAGTAGAGCGAAGAACAGACTTAGCACGATTCCGGGCAGAAATATATAAAAGATGTGACTCAGGGGTGGGTTGGCTCTGGTACCTCTTATAGGCCTTCTCCTTGTTGCGGACAGCATTAGAACAAGCGTGATTAAACCAAGGCTTTCTTGCATTAGTCAGAGGATATGAGAAAGGAATGTATGCTTCCATGCCCGAAAGAATAACCTCCGTAATGCGCAAGGCACACTCAGATGGCTCCCGGGCAAGGAAGCAATAATCATTCCAAGGAAAATCAAAGAAGTACTGCCTGAGGGCCTCCCAATCTGCAGCTCCAAAGTGCCACAGGCGACGTTTCTTTGGAGGGTCTACAGGGCGTACCGGAGCGATAGGACAGGTTAAGGTAATAAGGTTATGATCGGAGAAGCCCAACGGAGAGAAAAGATTAACAGTGTAAGCAGAAGGATTAGTTGTTAGGAAAAGGTCTAGTATGTTGGAACTCTCTCCAAGGCGGTCAGGGATACGGGTAGGGTGCTGTACAAGCTGTTCTAGGTCATTAAGGATAGAAAAGATGTAGGCTTGTTCACCAGGTGGATCAGTGAAAGGAGAGGAGAGCCAAAGGTGGTGGTGAACATTGAAATCTCCTAGAATGGAGATTTCAGAGAAAGGAGAAATGGATAGAATGTGTTCCATCGTAGAAGTAAGATAGTCAAAGAATTTTGGATAGTCAGTAGAATTAGGAGATAAGTAAACAGCACAGATATATTTAGTCAAAGAATGACAGGAAAGCCGAAGCCAGAGAGTAGAGAATTCAGAAGAATCAAGTTCAGGAACACGAGAGCAAGATAGATCGTTGCGTACATATACGCAACAGCCACCTTTGGCTTTGAAATGAGAATAGAGAAAGTAGGAGGATACAGAAAAGGGTTTGCTGTCAGTTGCCTCAGACAGCTGAGTCTCAGAGAGAAAGAGAAGGTGAGGTTTAGAGGAGAAGAGGTGGTGTTCAACGGAGCAAAAGTTAGAGGAAAGGCCGCGAATGTTACAGAAATGAAGGAGTGAGTCAGACAGTGGTTCCAGGCAGCTCAGTGAGTCGTCACCGGGAGAGGGGCGGATGGTGGGGGCATTTATGGTCCCCCCCCTGGGGACTGCGAGTCATTGTTTACAGTCGCCATTTTCTTTTTTACAATTTTGAAAAGGAAGTGTAGTGCATAGTGTGCATGTCGTTTGATGTTGACAGTTAGAGAAACTTGTATTGGAGAGCATGCTGTTTTACCCTTTGTGTTACTGAGACTGAAAAAGTTCAGCAAAGGGGGATGGTCGGGAACAAGTCCTGAAGGCTGATGAAACGGGAGCTCCAGCTCTCCCTGTCATCAGCCTTCCATCCACCTTGGGAGTACTGCCCTGCTCGACTGGTGCTACAGTCTACTCCTGTGATGCTAACTCAGACTGAGACTGAGTGAACTAAAGACTGACGTACTGGCTGATGGTCAGCAGTCGAATGCTAATAACTCGAAAATAAAGAATACAGACACAGTCTGGTGGTGACCAGTTTAGTTAAACTGGTAGAGAAAGAGAAATAAAAAATTGCAACTAGCTGGGAAAACTTACGTAAAATTAATAAAGCGAAATCAATAACCACCAGTAAGGTAATGCTTATAAACTTCAATAACAACTAATACCTAGCTAAGAGTGAGTGCGTTTATTTCGTTACTAACTTCAAGGCTAAGAGTTAATATCCTGGAATGAGGTCGTCAGATGTCACGGGGGAAGTGGAAATAAGTATGAGAATGCAAATAAATAGTCAGGTGACACAAAGGAATCGACTAGTGAAATCAAATAGTAAATTTTTACTTTTATGCTGGCCTACTTCGCCGAATCTCTAAAGACGAGATTTTCATGAACTTTCTCAGCAGTACACAGCGGAGACTAATCACTCACGAATGCTATATTTTTCATACTGTGGCCTCTGAGAAAGTGAACTTACCCCTGAAATCAGTAACTAGTAATAATAATAATGGAAAGGCTCTTGCTGGTACTAACTCTTAGCTGGCACAACGGATTTAAGAATTAATACCTAAGAACTGGGCTATATACTGGTCGTGACTGATATGAGAAACTTGTGCAAACTTGGAATAGCAATTAAAGTTAGCACAATGTGGTGAAGTCACACAAGACTGTTACATTTAATTAGCTCAAAGGAAAGAACTGTAAATTTATTAATTATAACAGAATAAATTTACGTTACATGAATCTCAAGCAAATTCAAAAAATCAAAGCAAGGAAATGCAATCACGCACTCAAACCAAATAGCTAAATAATCTTTAGCCTAAAAAACCAAATAACATAAATACTGATCAGAGGAGGATATGAGGCGTAACTGCAACAGATTGGGTGCTGTCGGTTGCTTCTTGATCGCTGCAATCGCTATTGACGTTCACTACTGCCGATCACCAACTCAGTGGGGAGATACGGGAATCGTTGAACTGCTAGCGACTTGTAGCCACTACGATGAGGGTCTCGCTCAGCACTGCACAACACTTTTCTCCCGTGGCTGTCTGACACTGACTGACTAACATTCCGATTGCCCGATTGCCCGGCTCAGGGGTGTGAGAAATGGTCGTGGCTAACTCAACGGCCAGAGAGACAAGGCGTGGGAACGACAGTTACACAAAAATATCCCTCAGTGAAACGCACTGTCTATGCATAAAGAGTCACTTATGACGCAGTGACAAATGTTGTGAAAAACTGTTTCAAATCTGAGTGCAAACGCGAACGTTTAACTGACTGAGCGAAATTCTGCGGATTTCAAAATTGTTCAAGCATTCCCACTATAATACTAATACAATATCACGAATTTGTATGAATCACGAATTCGTGACACAGGCACAACAAAATTATGCAGTCCCAGTCCACAGAAGGTAATCTATAAAAACTAGAGTCGCACGGCAAACGCAAATAATACAAAATGTTGCCCTAAAATTATGTCCGTATCAATGGATAATTTAGCCTTAAAACAGCTTTTCCGTGACAGGACACCCACCACTGCTAAACATCGGTTCCTTGCCGAATCTCCTCTACCATCCTCCTCCTTTTCCTCCTGTTACTCCTCTCGCTGAAAAAAAAAAAAAAAAAGATCTCACTTGAGGAACTGCGTGGAGTGGGGAGAAGAAAAACGGTCTCTTAGATTAAGAATCATGAATCAAAAAATCGTAACGAATCAGTTATCAACAACCTGGTAGCGTTGATGTAAATATGTAAACAAGTGTACATTTGGAAGTTTAGTTATGAAACAACGTAAGTAAAATATATAGTTATCATTCAACAAATTATCATAAACACCATCATCATCATCATCCAGACCTATTTTCCCGCCTAACGATGGGATGAGGACTTAAGATCGGCCAATCATAATAAGAGCTGAGAACTTAACAACGTTTGTGTCCCTCGTCGTACCGCTGGCAAATACAATATTGAACAAAGTGTGCGGAATAAAGACCACGTTGTATGTGGCATAAAAAGTTTCGTAGCACTTCATCCTTGGCGGATTATTTTGCATAGTACATTTTTACATTCCCTTGTATACTACTGATGCAGTTTTAATATCTACACATTTGGGATAAGTAACGTACTAGAAAACTGGTAGATTTTTGTGGACACCTTTGATTATAGAGTCAACATCAACAAATTTTGGAATATATTGTAAAACATCCACTTATCCAAAGCCTCTCCCTCACCAAGTCACTAAGCCCTATTAATAGCAATGAAACCATCCCCAGCGGAAGGAACAAGCAGACAACCTAATAAACTATCCTGCACCAATAAGTCACAAAAACACAGACCCTCATAACAGAGCCTTAAGAAAATGAAAGGAAACTGACAGACTCCAGCTCCACTCATTTCACATCAAGTACAGCAATTAATCAAAAACACAAAAACTCCAAAGCAGTAAGTTCTGAACACATTTCGCTGAAAGCATATTGGCCCCCATAGCTTTAAATGCCCTCAGAGCAATTTTCAATTTCACCTGGACTCACAGCCAGATTCTTGATATCCACAAGAAAGGACCATCATCCCCATACTCAAAGCATGAAAACCACCTAACAATCTCGCATCATACAGACCAATATCATTACTTTGCACTTGATCCAAAAAACATGGAAGGGTTAGTTTTAAAGAATATCACTCCATTCTTGCTCTCTCTAGCTCTCAACAAAGATTCCAACCTAATCACTCATTTCCCATCTACCTCTCCACGTTAATTCAGGTCTTTTTTTGTGGCTTCAGCCAGAAACAACCACCATTCCGAACCACCCTGTTAGTTACAGGCAACAAACAAAGCTTTTGACGCAATGCCAAAACGCATCCTAATTAAGAAAATCCTGGTCACAGACATGGTAGACATTTATAAAAATGGCTGGCCAGCTTCATCCTAGGTTGAAGAGTTCAAATACTCCTCCAAAACCAATTTTTAAAAATTTGAGTGCTATCCAACGGTGTCTCACGAGGTTCAATCTTTTCATCCTCAGTATTTAACCTTTCCTCTACGACCAGCCAGTCCCTGCCCCTCAGCAACAGAATTGGACTATGCTGACGATTTGGCAATAGTTCTACAGCACTCCTTCTAAACAAGCTGCAGCTCAGCTCCAACAATCCTTAAACTCACTAGAAAATTAGTCAATACAAAACAGAGTGACTGCTTCCCCAACCAAATCAACTATCAGCCTCTCCACTCAGACAGACATACATCTCAAACTCCCCCACATGTTTCCCTTCTTTAATCTGCCACTCCCAATGGAAAGGTACCCCCAAATTCTAAGACTTACTTTGGACACATACAGAACCTTTTCATAGCACACAGATAACATGAGTATAAAGACATCTCGTAAATTAGTTGCCTTGAAGACACTTACAATTATTACTTTTGGACAGCAGAGAGAATCCCAGCCAAGGCTGGACCCCAATCTTAACCAACACCAACTTGGACAGGTTTAAAATCACATAACAAACGATTTCTAATACCATCAAGATGCGCCAAAAGACAAATTATAGATCACTGATATCAAGAAAAAAATATTTTCAGTCAAATATCATATGAATATGTATATGAATATGAGATGTACATAACTCACTGATTCAGCCCAAAGCCCATCCCACCCTTGTAACTTCATGTTGCACCACACTTGTTCACGATGATACAAGAAACAAAAAATAAGGTCTACCAGTACGCGGAGCATCTTAGCAAGTCCTCCGTCCTGCACCCAGCACTGTAATTCAGAAACACATACTGTACGGTATATAATTATATAGCCATCCAAAACCTTCAGCTAAACAGCATTCTTTAAGAACCACCACCAGACATATTCCCCTCAGAAGTTACCCTACCCAGAAAGACAAGAGCACCCTTTGCCAGACTGCGATGTGGCCTCCACCAGACATACTGTACACCCCTCAGAAACTACCTTATCCAGAGAATGACAAGTACATCTAGCCACACCGCGATGCGGCCACCACCCTTTCCTGGTACAGTACCACCACAAAATCCAACTCACAAACAATCCACTTTGCCTATATTGCAATACAGCCCCCGCACACACGTACACCCGAAAGCAATAACCAGCAGCCCCCCTTGTAGCTGAAGTCAAGGAATGGATAGACCGGGCGAACGAACACAGCCTCCCTCCCTCACCCTACCCCCGCCCCATCCCTCACCAACCCTCTCTAAACGTTTCCGGCTCTGTTTGTAACAATCGTGGCTGGCGATGTTACGCTGTGTCCATGTCTACATGATACATGATAGAACCTTTATGTGCGTTACCATGAGCGTTAATAACATACCATGGAGTAATATAGTGTTACTATGGTATAGCTAGCATATGAACGTGGAGAAGCGATGTGATGTAAATAAAGGCAGAAGAATGGAAAAAAGCGGACTGAGTATAATTTTATTGCATCTTAATAACATATTCATGTTAATATCAGGTAAATAATATTTACATATTAAGAGTATGAAACTATTTTATCCATATTTACGATATCTTACCGTCTGTCACTCCACTCCCCATCACTAGCACCATGCCGCTTCACCGTTGTCCGAACCAACAAATCGAAGAAATGAACGGAACATCTAGCACATTGTATATAATTATATATTGCAAATCAGGTGGACAACATGATACCACACGGTAGAGGAGTGATTCCTCTCTGGTTTTAGCTGATAGGCGAAATACACTCAGGAAATTCCAGTGTTAATGTCACAAGGTGTTACTGGCGTAGCTACCCCAGCTGTGTGATAGAAAGAGGAGAGGGAGATGGTGTACAGATAAAAGGAACCGCTGAGAAATCAGTTAATCCCTCCTATCGTGTTTTGACCTGGTGGGTCGGACAAAGGGTCATTCTGTGTACACAGCGGTCAAAAGGGTTCACTGGAAAT
>JAGKTI010016374.1:0-19495 GCA_018397915.1 Birgus latro
GAACTTTTCAAATGAAGATACAACTTATAACACAGAGGACATCACTGAGTGGCATTCTACTCGAAGAACGTACGTTAACTCGGCATGAAGGAAGATCTGCAAATTCCAATTGTAGGGAATAACAAAAGGAAAACACAAATAATCCTTCTGATCCACAAGATTAAAAACTATGCATTATCTCTGTCCACTTAAACTTGGCTTAGAAATGCACCTATATCCTGAATGAATGTTGTGCTGCTTAAGACATTAACACCAGAATATGATGCAAGTCACAAAGAAGTCCAAAGCAAATGAAATTAGAACCACAGAAATAACTTGATTCTGCCAATGCGTGAGAAAGAAGCTGCAAAAGAACTAAAATCTCTGCCAAGTTAGAGTGAACCAAGTGATGCACATATAAATGAATAAAATCAAATGAATAAAATCAAAGTGCCAGGTAACAAGATGCACAGATGAAGTATCAGGTATTAATGAGCTGTAACCATCTATCTCCATCACTACGTAAACAGAATATAAAAGGCAAGGGTATCTACTCCAAATAATTATGCAAAAGATATGAATGATGCTCGTAAACTCCAATTCTGGGGCTGGATAGGGGCAACTTTTTAAAGTGGCACTGATATAAATGCCCCAACATCCCTCAGCTCCCTCCCAAATCCAGAAAATGAAGATTGTGGGCTGCAGGAGAAGGCCAACATCAGCCAGCAGTCCACTAGGTTCACATCCAGATAAGGCTGGGATCAGAACATCAGTGGCTTTAACAGCAGAGAAGACGGTCAAAGACCTTACAACACAAACTACGCTTCATATCTTCTTGTGTACTATATTTCTTTAGCACAGACACCCTGTGTATATTACTGTACTGAGAAAATAATACCACTGTCACCGTCAGACGAAGCAATAACCCGGCATGGAAGAAGTGCTTTGGTGCTTTCAATGCCGAAAGAATATTGCCTGAATGATGCATAGATCACTGTTCACTTCTTCACTATGATGGCAACTCTTTCATTTTAGTCTTGCTACCTACAGACAATTTATACGAGAAATTCAGGGAAACTTTTGAAACTAACGGGGTTCAAAACAGACTACTATTTTTATGCTATAGGCCAGTGCATTCTGATGAGTTCCTACTTTACTGCTTTATTTCACAGCTTCCTACTTTGGTGCCTTACTTCACTGGATCTTACCCACCATTTTTATAACAAAGAGAACAAGTTGGTGATGGAGAGGGATTCTTTGATGCAGCAGGATTGATACATTACTAATATCCTTAACCTTACTCCCTATCCCCCAAACGGAGGTTGGTGGACTGTAGGATAACTTCAGCCAGCGTAATCCACCAGGTTCACATCTGCATCAGTCTGGGACAATAAAAACATGAACAGCCCTGAATATGATTTTGCATCGAGGTAATTTCCCTTGCCGTAACACAGCCCACATTCACGGCTGATCTTCAAACCATGGAAGTTTTCAGGATGTCTTGTGTTGAATGATTTATTACTACACTATAGGCATTACTACACTACAGGCTACTCCTGTAATCATTTGAACTAAAGAGAATCATCAAAACGCAGCAAGAATATAAAAAATACATCATAGTGTGACGTGAATGATACCCTCTAAAAGGAAGACTGCAGGAGAAGGGCAGCATCAGCCTGCAGTCCACTGGGTAAGCCTGAGGAACAAATACCGACAATAACAACTGACTAGACTTCAATCATTGCAACTGCTTACATTTTACTAACTGCCTAGATTTTAACTGTATCCTACCTGACAACAGTCACTTGCTATTGAAAGAGAAGCTGGTAAAACTGGTCTGACTGCCTGATGATGATGTTAACTTAGTCCTTTCTTCACTGTTCATCTCTTGCTACACTGCTTTTCTTCCCAGTGACAGCAACTCGCTTCACTAAACAGTAGTGCTGGTATCTGAAGCACACTTGGCACAAAACCTACAGATCCTGGGTTCAATTCCTGATCTGGCAATGAGATGGGTGCTGGCTGCTTGGTGCTGGCTGGGGTGAAGTAGGTCCCTCCCAGCTGCCATCTTCCTCAACCTGTGGAAGAAAAAGATGATGGAGAAATAAGTATAATTCATTCTCACACGACTACTTAGTAATATAGTCTGGTGGAGGGAGAGTATCAATCATCACCATCAAATCTCCCTCAACAAGTGAAAGAAAAGGATGGTGTAGAAAATGTGCACTGTAATTCACTACTGTCTGATTTCTCAATAATATATCTAGTTTGGTGGAAGAATAAAATCAAGCATCCTCCTCGTCATCATCCTTATACCTAGGAGGCAGATGGTGAACTGCAGGTGAGGGACAACTTCAGCCTGCAGTCCACCAGGTTAACATGCGAAGAAGCCTGGGGCCACATCATCATAATCAAGAGATGTCTTTATGTATCCTGGGAGCCCACCAAAATACGACAGCTGTGACATAACATCTTTCTCTTTTTCTCTCCCTACTTCTCTCTTTCAGACTAGAATGAACAGGGGAACCAGCTTCATACAGTGGGTACAAACAGAACCGATCTTCAGTGGGCAATATTTATCTATAATTCAATGACAACAATTGCAAAAAAACGGGTGATTTATAACAAGAACTTACCGTGTTTCACTCCGCATGATGCTACACCATTTCTCACGGCTCAGGATGCCCCCACAGCAGGCAAAGGGTTAAGCTTGAGTGGACACGTACACATCTGAGTATTGGCAAAATCATCCTGTGGGAAAAGAAGACGGATGTAATCACCAATACTGTCCCTTTCTATATGGCCACATCTATTTGTCCATCTACCTCCTTCCACTAACATAATTGGGCTGGTCAGGATACAGCAAAAACGGTATTAAGAGAGGGGCACCTTCATATGGTTTTGTTCATGTACAAAGGCTCCGATATGCTTGCTTGCATCAGCCTTGGTTACCTAATGGCAGCCCTCCACACTGTTCAATCTCTGGCAGCCTCTCTATATATCCCTTTATCCCAAGGCCACCTTCTATGACCTCATACCAAGTCTTTTTCAGTCTCCTCTTACAACCACACTCAGTGTTCACACCTCTCACCCTCCACATCCAAATGTCACTCTCCATCCTCCCACATGGCCATATATAGTTTAAAAAAAAATTACATACAGTAAAATGATGACTTATTACTGGTCCAATAAAATAATAATGTAAGTATCATACTAGAAAGCATTAATCAGTATTCAAAGCTACATTAATGCTTACACACTAAACGTGATACTCTTTTTACTTAAACTTGGCCTAAAACTCCCATCTCTCCAATTCAGTTTCTGAGATGTAACAATATATGAGCATCAGAATACGATCTATCCATCTACAGCCCGACGCCCTTATCCCGCAAAGGGTGGCCACAGACAAAACACCTCCAAATCACTCTGTCATGCACCATTTGACTGCCCTCCCCCCAAATCACTCCCCCCTCCCTTATATACCTCTCAACTCCATCCCTCCACCTCATCCTTGGTCTCCCCTTCCCTCCACTTCACCTACATAAATGATGCCTGTTATAAATAAGTGCCATGCAAAGGACGTAGAGCCATAGCATTACCCTTTCTGTCACTGGGCCACCAAAAATAAGCCGCAAAAGATAAAAATAAATAAAACAAGACAAATAATAAATAAACAGGGGTTCCATAAAACTTTATCAAATGGACAAGGCAAATCCACGTCTTCCTACATTCTCACGGACTCCAGGAAAGTAATTTTAATCAAACAGGCAACACAAATAACCGCTTCTTGAGTTTAGACAAATTTCAGGACAAACAATTACCTATTTTAGGGTACATAAAGAAGTTGGCTGGACACTCAAACTTTTAGGCATTTAAGGAAGTTGACTGGACACTCAAACTTTAGGGCATTTAAAGAAGTTGGCTGGACACTCAAACTTTAGGGCATTTAAGGAAGCTGCCTGGATGTTCAAATTTTGGGATATTTGGGGAAGGTGCCTGCCTGTCGCGCCCAAACTAACCTAACGTAATCTATCTTCACCTCCCCTACTACCCTTGATGTTAGATGCACCTAATTCCTGACCAAAACTAACTTATCCTAATCAACCTGACTCACTTGGAAGGGAAATTTGGAAGGCCTGCACCCGAGTGGTAAAATATTAAGTAAACATCGTGGTAAAATAAAAAAAAACACGGAAACCATCAGAGGCAGATCACTTGCTTCCACATATCCATTTTTCCCCCATTAAAAGACATTATTCATGACCCCTGGTTATTTCCTGATAATCTGCAGTTATTCTAGATTCTGCTGATAATTTAGAGGCACCCACATATGCAAAGGAAGCTTGTAATTAACGAAGTATTATTAACCAAAACGAAACAAAACTACAGAACAATGGTCACTTACCTCCATGCCAGTTTTCCCCTTCTGAGGCGTTACTTGGGACCCTATTATACTTCAGTCTGTAGCCACTCCATTTTCTTTCGATGGGTTAAAATTGTCACTATACTGCTGATGTAGGTGATAATGAAACAATATATTTAGCCCCAAACAAACAACCTCTCACGTAATGGCGGTCGTTTCTTCACTTCAAAGTTCAAACTTCGGATAAATTGTCGTTCACAGATGATGCTCAGTGTTCTGATTTTACAGGATGCTTGTCGAAACAGAATTATGCATAAAAAAATAAATATATCTTCTCAGTAAATTATACTTCCATCGTTCTTCTAAATATAGCTGAACTAGCACTCAAATACTGCTAACTATGCAAAGAATCAGATAACTAAAGAAAAAAAAATGCTACAGTATATAAACATTTCTACAGCTATCAAAAATCTATAGAATATAACTAATTTCATGATTCAAGGAGTTAATAACTGTGGCTAAATGGAAATATCCCTAGATGCAGCAGCAAAAAACGCTAACTTGCAACTGTGGTTTCTTGATTTTCTTATTTCTCTCCCCCTTTTTTCTTACCGCTTTACTATACTGTACTTGATTCTGGATCACTTGTAGAGCAGTCATCATAAGATATCTACCCATAGCATCTCAGCAAATACATTAATTGCTATAAACTGCATATTCTCAATGAGTACCTTTACAACAATATCAATGCATCATTACGAGAGATTTCTGTATACGGTCTGTTCTCTCGTATAAGTTTAACCATCTGTAAGAATGAAAATGAAGCGGCTTACAAGAGGTATTGATGGTACTGATGCTGGAGAGTGACGCCTTCATGTGGTGGCCCTGATACAAGAGCTATATCTCTGCCTGGTTATATGAATGTCCCTCAAGGCCCTCCCATCCCCTGAAAGGCTGATATTGGACTGCAGGATTGGGGAAAGTTCAACCTGCAGTCCACCGGGTTCACATGAGCTACTACGGCTATTATTACTACTTCTATACTGTTACTATTACTGCTGTTACTACTCCTACCATTACAACCACTGCTGTTACCACTACTACTACTACTACTGTTACTACTACTACTACTACTGTTACTACTACTACTACTACCACTGCTGTTACTACTACTACTGAAGGGGTGTCTTGTAAATAAATGCAAACCCTAATGGCCACTCCTAGTCCTTTCCACAGCCAGATACAGTACTGGTAAATTTGAGGAGGTCTGGTTCCTGGGTGGATACTGCAGCTGTTCCACTCAGGATGCACAGAACCACCATATATTAACAGAACTGTGGAGAGGTGCAAATAACAGAGCCAACTCAGTGTCAAAATATTCATTAAAAAAAAAAAAAAGATAAAGAAAGAAACTACGATCACAAAAATAGACGTAGATATATACTGTATATACATCATTTACACTGCAAACGCGGGACCAGCCGCTCAGTTACATAGAGAAAAAAATATTACAGTTTATACAGCTTAAGATACAAAAAATTCAATACAGACAAGACCTGGACAAATACAGTACACTATGAAACATGGGATTTAAGTACAGTATATAAACCTGAGATGCTGGATTGAATTCTAAGTGATATTAGTCTTCTTAGTGCCTGTTTCTAAGCTATTTATTCTGCATTGCACACCTAAAACACTGTCTTGGTGCTGAAGAGAGATGCCTTCATGTGGTGGCAGTGATATGACTGGCTGGCTCCACTGCCTGGGTATACAAACATCCCTCAACTCCCTCCCTATCCCCTTAAAGGAGGATGGTGGCTACAGGAGAGCAACTTCAGCCTGCAGTCCACTGGGTTACATCAAGATGAGCCTGGGATTGCAACTACTACTGCCACTACTACTACTACCACCACTACTCCTACTATGCTATGTAGTGTGGTCCACATATTACACTCTTCATCCATTCCGCTCGGTGATTTCACGTGTGTTGTGGGAAGGGCTCAGTGTTATCAATGTCTACCCTGTATATTTATACATTTCCTACCCCCACTGCCACACCCACACCTGCAGACTGAACCATCCCAACACATACAATGAACTGAGTCGCTAGTGCAGTGCAATTTACAGAGCATCCTGCGCATCATTTTAATACAGAATCAGTAACACACAAGAGAATGCTATGGTGTAATCTGCAGAATAAATTGCCTAGGAAGTTGTTAGGACATTGAAGGCACTTAGAATACAAACCTCATTGTTACAAGATGGCAAGCTGTTGGATATGATTACTGTTCTATATATAAATGACTGAGAAAAGCAACAATGATCTTACTGAGGTTGTAAAATGCTTTGTGTCTCCTTAAAGTATCAGTTGAAAGACATGAGGACATAAATCACCATCATCATCATCATCATCATTATTTTCACCATCATCACTGTCATCATCAATCTTCATCATCCCATACCTCTTTTCCCACACAAGGCTGGGGTGCACAGGATGAGTAAGTAATTATTATCATCACTATCATCATCATCATCATCCCAACCTTTTTCAGTAAGTGTTAAAAACCTATTGATTACTCTCAGACACTCCTACCTCTACACACATCAGTTGGTGATCAGATACTAGATAACATGTATTTTTACAACAGAAAGCAGTCATATTGCCTCACAAAAATCATTTAAAAATCACATTAATATACAAACTAGTGCCTCTGGATATACGCTAATGGAAGTGTTCAATTAATATCATGAATTTCTGCAACAGAACTCCAATACTGTAATTTACCTCACAGAAAGCCTATGAAGATTACCTTAATATATAACCTGACTTAGATCAAGTAATGCTGTCATTACATTGATAATATACTGGTAAGTAACATTCATTAAAACAACTGAGAATATCATGGAAATTTTACAGCCTAGTCCACATTTGGCAAATATGAATATAATAATTAACAGGCTGCTTTAGTTACACATACTATGGATGACTGGCCAGGGAGGGTGGTGGCAGTAGTTGGTAGATGTTGCAGCTCCAGCCTCATCTGAATGTGAACCCAGTGAACTGCAGGCCAGTGGCATGGCTAAGTTTTAAAGTGCAGTGGCCAAGCACATTTATGGGGTGGCCCAAGAAATGCTCTTCATGGGGGTCTGGAGGTATCACCCCAGAAATTTAGGATGGTCAAACATTTTGTGGCCCTGGCTATGCCACTGGTGCAGGCTGGGTGGCAGTACAAGAGGCAAGGGACTGTTAGAATGGAAGCAGGGCACACAAGAGTAATGTGGGCAGGAGACAGAATGCAGATAGGTAGCGTCCAAGTCAAAAGTCTGCCTAATATTTCACCTCTTCTACTTCTCACTTCCTTTTGCTGGCTGATGTTCCTAAGCTGGGAAAGTCTTGACATGTTTCTCTTCCCATAAATGAAGCTCTCCAACTCTGTACATTAAGGAGGAAAATGACAAGTGCTCTAGGTGTGAAGTAAACACAGTGGAATATAGCAGTTGGTGAATCAATGTCCCTGACTGTACAAGGAGAGGGTCAAGTGAAAGAGAAATGTGTCTAAGTTCAAGACTAAGAATGTGGGAGTGACATAATGAGGTTAGAAAAGTATAAAGGAGTACAAAGGAAAACAAACAGCAACAAAGACAAGGATGGGCAAGTAGAAAGGATGGTAGTTGTGTATTTTATGGGGAAATTCAAGTGTGATGAAGGGGAGAATAGTAGAGATGATGAAGAAACGGGTAGATGTGCCAGAGGATGTGATATGACAGGATGGGAGATGAAGTGATGAAGGAAGAAAGTTGGAAAAATGATGGAAAAAATGGTGTAGGATGATAGGATATGACAAAGGTGACATGGTGTAGGAAGGATGAGAGGTGAAATGGGGCAGGAAAAGATGGTGAGAGGATGAAGGACAGGATGAGAGGCAATCTTCAACCAGACACCTTAATCCTGTAAGGTATGGCCACAAACAATTTGCCTCCATCACCCTGTTCTCTATCACTGGGCTGCCCTTTCTCCAACTCACAACAGGAAAGGGATGGAGAGACTCAAGTGCTGGCTGCCCAAGATATCCAGTCCGAAGTGTACGAAACTTTGTGGTAGATGCCTGTGGAGAAAAAGAAAAAAAAGTTTCTGTTAGTTTATACAGTAGAATTTAATGTGGTAACTGTCCTCTACTCCATTCACTTTAACTTGGCTTAAAATTGCCATCTCTCAGTCTTGAATGCTGTGCTGTAAGAATAGGCTAACACTAGAATATGGTGCCAGTCACAAAGAAGTGCTATGGGAAGGATAGAGCTATAATGTTGTCGTGCCACTGAGCTATGTGAAATAAGCTGCATAAAGACAGAAATCTGGGTCAGGTTGATGTGAATGAACTATAAAAGCACAAAGAACAAGAGCAATATTATAACCAAATAAACGAATACAATATGATTAAGATTTGTACAGTTAACAAATGCTGAATGACACTAGGCTATTCAGTACCAACATTTAAAGGAAGGATGACCAGCCTCACATGTCCCAAGAGTCATTAGGTGTGCAATAAACCCCAACCACCCCTCAGGTGGAAATCCACATGGACCCCATCCACTCAGAGCAAACATCCACAAGACAAAAAAAAAGAATAATTAAAAAAAAAAAAAAAAGGATGGGATGGCATCAGAGTAAGTGAGTTAAAGGTAAGGCTGTATACGAACCTGGCTGTTTCCCCTGAGCACACGAGTATCCCGCAGACACGATGCCCGCCAGGTACCATCGTCCACCATCTTGAATCATCAGGGGGCCTCCAGAGTCTCCCTGGCATGAATCCTTACCACCCTGGCTGTATCTGTTGGGAGAAAACAAAATGGCATTATGGTAAAATGAAAGACAGAAAGTTTATTGATTTTACTTAAATTTATCCTACAATTGGCATCTGTCCATCATAAATATTCAGTTGTAATACAGTAAATTAACACCAGAATTTGAATGTAAAACTGTAGTATTGTCTTTCTCTGCTACTGAGCTACATGAAATAAGCTGCAAAAAGAAAACTATGAGCCAAGTTGAGGTGAAAAGAGTTTACAAGCAGTAGAAACAGTTGTAGCCCCAGACAGATCTGAATGTGAACCCGGTGGACTGCTAGCTGAGGTTGCCCCTCTCCTGCAGGCCACTATCCTCCTTCCAGCGGGTATGAGGGAAGGTGAGGGATATTTGCATAGCCAGTCAGTTCAGCTACCCAGTTGCATGGGTGCCACCATATGAAGGTGTCCCTCTCCAGCACAGCAGAAAGACACTGCTGGAGAGGAATGCATTCTTGTGGTGTCACTGATATAGCCAGATGCTTCCACTGCCTGCCTTTACAAACATCCCTCATCTCCTTCCCTATCCCCTGATGGGAGGATGGTGGTCTGCAGGTGAGCAGCAGCTTAAGTTGGAAGTTCACTAGGTTCACATTCCGATGGGCCAGGAGCTACTATAACAATAACAACAACATCACAGAAACATACACCTGCAACTACCAAACTATGCCAAAAATGTGCAGCTGAAGTCTAAAAGTAAAAATGGGGCAGAAATAATGAGATACTTAGCTGTACTGTTAATCTCTGTAACTAACAGATTAATGCACCCAGCACATATTATCTCTGGTGCTAAGTCACAAAGAAGTGCTATGGAAAGGATGCAGAATTGTAGTAATGTCTTATTTTACCACTGAACTACAAGATATAGACTGCATAACAACAAGAATCACTGCCACGTTAAAGTGAAATAACTACAGTAAGTAAAAACTATGAATAACGCACCCAGCACACATCATCTCATCGTATATGATAACATTGATGCCTTTCTGCCGATGCCAGTCCTCACAGATGCGCGAGTCAAGGATTGGCACGTCCACCACCTGCAGTGTTTTGGGACGCAGCCGTGACCCTGTGTGAGGATGAAGGAGGGGAGTGAGGGTTATCATCATCATCACCATTATAACTGTTCTATCATCATTATTATTATCACTATCATCATCCTGAACTCTTCTTCCACCCATCATCATCATCTAGACCTCTTTTCCCACCAAGGATGAGGTGAGGGAGGGTTTGGAGGGCGAGAAAAAAGCCTGACGAAGGACACGAATCAATGTCAGTCAATGCCATGATAGCAATGACATCAGCTTCGGTCATACAGCCTTAATCCTGTAAGGGGTGGCCACAAACAAGTCACCTCCATGTCACCTTGTCCACTGCCATCAGGTTGCCTTCTCTCAGATTCACACTTCCCTCTCTCACCTCTCCACCCCTGTGTCATATGCAGAAATAAACTGACAAAAAAAAATAGATGTCACAAAGCCTCCCAAACCATAAAAAATAAAAATAAAAAATACTATAAAGAAGTGTTGTGTGCTTACCAGACTGCATTGCGCCCCATCCAGCAGCCCAGCCATAACTTCCAAGCCAGTCCGTGCCTTTCTCCGGCAGGCAGATGGGTTGCACATGTGGCTGGTAGTGCACAGGGGAGTCCAACTTGATCACCGCAACATCAAAACGATCTGCTTGTGGTGTGAACTTGAAGTTGGGATGCACCTGAGGATTAGATAGTCAGTTTGTTTACATCTGATGGAACTTAAACACTCTAATGTGGACGACTGGATTGGTAACTACAGAATCTACTTATCTATCTATAAGTAGGTGCCTAAATCCCATAAGGAATGGTCACAAACCACAACAACAGTAGTCATACACATACTTGTCTCTGCTCTCACCTTAATATCCGTAGCTCCAAACACCAGAGGTGAAAGTGGTTCCCGGTCTGAGTTAAGCACATAGTCGCCCAGTGTTACTCGGATCTGGTGTGGCCGGGCTCTACAAAACAGGAATGAATCTTGTCTCATTCTGGGTGGCACAGGAGACTCCACAGCACCTCCTCCTTAGTGATTTATTTTGGCTATTACATCCTGACATTCTCAAGTACATTTATTTATCATTCTAGTATCAACATAATTCCGTACATTTTAACAAGGTAGAGATTTTTCCCTTTGATGCTTACTTCTCATAGCTCAATGGCAGAATAAGGCAATACTATGGCTCTACATCCTTTCCCTGGCACTTCCTCATATAACACAAATTTCAAGATCGATAGATAGCAATTTTGAGCCTAAACTGAAAAGAGTATATTTTGCATCTTTAACAAACAGGAGGATACTGAGATGTGATACACAGAATAAATCACAAGAGAAGAGGTGTTAAGAAATTCTCAAGGCAATTTAGAATATAATACTGAAAATGACATAGTTTTCAAAGTTTAAGTACAGAGGAGGACACAGCCATAACTTAAAGTGGAAACAGAATCATTTGTGCAAGAATCTTCAATGATCTCAAAAATGCAAGCTGGTAAAAGAGTGTGACCTGTAATTCTTAGCAGTAGTAGTGGTGATAGTAGCAGTAGTAAAAGTAGTAGTAGTAGTAGTAGTAGTAGTAATAGTAGGAGTAGTAGTGGTAGTAATAGTAGCAGGTTCATCTGAAATGCAAACGCAGTGGACGGCAGCCTGAAGCTGCCATCGTCCAGCAGTCCACCATCCACCAGTTTGGGTGACAGGGAGGGAGCTGAGGGACATATGTATAACTAGGCAGTGGAGCCACCTGGTTATATCAGTGCCACCACATGAAGGCATCTCTCCGGCACCTGAGGCACCCAATAATTGAAACAAGGTATATGAGGGTACTAAATGCATTAAAATAAGTTACCTGAGAGTACTGTGTATATAATATGGTACTCACCTTGCAACACAGTGGCCAGCAGTGACCACATGATACTGGTTGATCAGTGACCCACCACAACGGCTGGAGCCAATCCGTATATATGCCTGAGGGGGTGATACTGTTAGGGGGGAAAGGGTGGACCAACATGGAAGGGAGGAAAAGTATGACAGTGACAGAAGTGATGAAAAGGTACAGTCAGGATCACTAACTTCTCTACCTCCCCAGTGAGAGGGATGTGGAGGACAAGGACTTATATTCTCATTAGGTAAGTAGGCTTATAGCAAATCTTCCTCAATGATTTATTTTCAAAACTACCCAGTAATATCCTCTTACATACTTCTTCTATCTTTTTTGTGTCGACGGTGACTGCAAGAATAACACACACAAATACAGTAATGAGGCAGAATCAGAAATAAGCCCATCAGGAAGAGATGTTAGTTAGCTTCCTAAGCGGATGAGAATACTGCCCAAGATTGGAGAAAGGTCAAGGGGACAGATATTGGCATTTCATCAGATACACACTACTGAACTGCCATTATCCATTCACCTGGCCTTGCACCAATCTTGTCTTCCACCTCCAACTCTCCACAGGGGTAAAGAAACTAATGTTGGTACAGTACAGTGGTCCCTTCATAACTGATGCTTTAGTGTCTGGAGTTCTAGCTATTTGTGGTTACATAAATCATCGCAAAATACCAGTACACAGCTCTGGCCTAATTGCGTTGTATTTTGAGATACAGTAGCTTAATCTGTGCTGTTAAATAATCTCAAAATATGTTTTAAACGAGTATATTTTAAGGTCTTATGATGTTTTAGGCACTGCAAAGGTGTGAGTTAAGGGAGGGCAGCCAAATGACAGACAGGGTGACATGAAGGCAACGTATGCCCACGCCTTACAGGATTATAGATAGACATTCTTATCACTGAAGGGTTTGTTTTAGGGGAGGGACAGTTATCTAAGAATTTCACTAATTGCTGGGGTGTTTGTTATGCTTCCTCAGCAAATATGGAAAGACCACTGCACAGTACATGTATAGGTTTATATGTGGATGGAGGTGATGGGGAGGAAGGCAGAGTATAAATGTAATATTACAATCAACAACTCGGATGGGGACTAGGGAGGTGCAGAGAGGTGTTCTGGCAAATATTACATCATATGATAAGACAACTGCATTATGATGGAGGCAGAAACAGTGATGGTACGAGGGGATCATGTACTGTAATGAAGACAGTGAAAAGTAAGGACTGACAGGAAGGACTATGATAACATGGTGGCATGTTTTTATGGCCCTCGGCTCATTTAGATGTGAATGTGGTAGACTACAGGCTAAAACTGCCCTATTCTTTTTCTTTTTTAATGCAAGAAGGAAGAAGCCAAAGCCTTGAGGCTTGCAACATTTCTCCCTCCAAGAGAAAATAAAAACAAGATAACAGAGAGCCAAATTCAAGATTTGCCCATAATTTGCAGTCCACCATCAACATACAGGAGGATTGGGAGGGAGTTGAGGAATGTTTGTACAACCAGGCAGTGGAGCTAAGTGGTTACATCAGTGCCACTGTGTGAAGACATCCCTTTTCAGCTCCAAGGTTATCACTAATGACATAAACACATAATGAAATGAAACAAAAGGGATGAAAACTGAACTAGTGAGAATGATAAATGAATGTAAAGAGGACAATATGACAAATGAAAGTGAGGTAAGAGGAAAGGAAAGCAATAGGTCATGGGAACAGCATCATGAAGGAGGAAGAAGGAAGGAAATTGACAAAGGACATGCAAAGATAAACAATAAATATACTGAATTAAAAGAAAAAAACATGAATTACATAATACCAAAAACTTATTTAGCTTAAACTGGTGTGAAGCCAATTGTTCAATACATATCTCATCTTATAGTGGCACATGAGTGATTACAGCTATGTCACTTCTTGATAATTTTTACTGATCTTATACTGAACAGTCCCATTCACTGATTCAGTCTCAAAGTTATAATTCAGAGTTAAGTACTGTAAGTGTTACCGTATCAGTACATTAGTCACGTTCAGTTAGGGGTCAGGTCAGGTCACTGGGTATGGAACTGTACTGTGTGGTTTGGCACATCATTCTCTCACACTGGCATTTAAGACAGCATGGTTCAATGTTTATTCATGTCAACAAAACACTGAATGACTTGATGCACAGACAGCTGTTTAAAGACACAATTTATTGGCTTTGTGTTCAACTGTCAACATGATCAAACACTCACATGTATAATATAGTACAGTAAGTCCTTCAGTAAAACAGACTTGTCTCACCAATACAAAGCTTTACAAGTATTTCCCTTCAATATGATAAATCTGCCTCACCAATACAAAGCCTTATAAGTACTTCACTATCCTGAATCAAGTCAGGTGTTATTTCTCATTGAGATACTACACTTTATATGACAGGCAATGATCTGTGATGCTGGTGGGGTTACTGTACTGTTCTTACATCCTCTTTGTTTACCACCATGGCAACTAGATCATTTGGTTCGCCATCCACTCGCTCGCTTGGTGAGTCAGGATTCACAGGTTCTTCAGTATGATTCAGCAAGCCTTCAGCCCAGTGCTATGAGGGTGACCTGTCTTGATCTGCCTAGTCTTACTTCACTTGTCTTCTGTAACTACCTCCTCCTCCTGTGGCCTTTGTCTCATCATCCATCACTCCATAACACTTTCCCTCTCACCCACACAATCACCAACACCTTACACTCTGAATGAGTCATATTCTGGAAGACTGGAGACTTTGAAGCATCTCTTCCTAAGCAATTTATTTTACACATTACACCTCAGTCTCCTCTTGTATGTTGTTGCTGCTGATCCTGTTACTCAACCCTGGTCTGTCTGGCTGAGCAAACCCACTGAAAACAAGCAAGCAGTTGCCTTCCTGTGGTAGACAGTGCATTGCCAAGGTAAAAACAGGGTCCTTTTATGGTAAAATGCAGGGAAAATTGAGGAGGTAGAGCCCCCCCAAAACGAGCTGTATATAGGAGGTGTGCGTGAGAAGTAGTCTCAGCCTGGATGTTGACAATTTGGTAAATATGGCAGAGTTCCCTGCATGGAGGTGTTGTGAAAATATTAATCATAAAATAACGTAAATACCACACAAGACAATACTCAGGTGTAATATGCAAAACAAACCACTAAGGGAGAACGGTAACAAAGCCTCCTCAGCTATCCATAATACGCTCCAATATTCCACCACATCTCCTCCATTTTCATAACCCTCTCTGGCAGGAAATAACCGATCCAAATGCAAAAAGTTCAGTGCAGTTTTCCAGGTCGACGTCCACATAACTGGTCCGAGTCTGTCCAAGATGCAACCTGCTATAGAAAACAATGCGGCACCACACTGTTAAAATACTGGAGTCTAACCATAAGGAGTGAGACCTCTACCTCAAACTGCAGTGTCTGTGAGTGAGTCAGTGCTTGGTAATATTATACTGTTGATACTATGCCATGTTCACTTTAACTTGGCCTAAATTTGTCATCTCTCCATCTTGAATGCTGAAATCTAGCAAAGGATTAACACTGGAATATGGTGCTAGCCATGAAAAATTGCTATGGAAAGGATGAAGGGCAGTAATATTGACTTATTCTACCACTGAGGTATAGGAATTCAGCGGCAACGGGACGAGAATCTGGACCAAGTTAAGGTGACAGAACTATAGTGCTAGGAAGCAATACATGGCTCTACTTGTTAAGTCTTAATGAGCAATTAGTTGCAAATGCTGGCCTTTTTGTGGTAATTCTGACAAAACATTTTGATCAATGTGGCATTTAATGACTGAAAAGATGAAGCTAAAGACCTAAAACTTTTAATATACAGTAGGTTAATGACAGTAAATTGTTCAGATATGCTACAAACTCTCCTGTCCAGAAATAATATGAACTGAAATATATAAGCAACAGTATATCCTCAATTTAAAACACTATGATAAGACACAGAAGCATAAATAAATGACGATAAGTAACTACACTAATGATTTTCAACTGAAGGTGTACAGTACTTCAATGAACATTTTGGGAGTCATATATGCAGCTATTCAACATCATCCTCAATTTAACAGTCAATCAGCAAAATAAAATCTATATGTTTTATAGGATGGTTCACATACTGTATTAAGCATCCTAACTCTAGTGTGTTGCGGAAAGGGTTTGGTCACTGTTACTTGTATTTACCCTGCATAATTATCTACCTCCCATAACTCTCCATAGTTTATAGTGACTCCTCTTGACATCCACTGACAACAAGGTCACTAACCTCACAAAGTACCCCAAATGCCAGAGCTCTTCACACCAGCAGGCTGAGCCATTCCCACAACACACAAGAAGTGGGATGTGTAATATGTGGACCATCCTGTGCATTAGACAACTCAGAAACTGATAAAAAGAGGTCTTATTTCATCACTATGTAAGAATATTAGATGTCCCTTGCTTAAACTGAGGAATTACTGTATCACCAAAGCCATGTTATGTGTCTACAACGCTGCGAGTGCTGCTGTGCTGGTGGTGTGAGGGTGTGTGTCAACGAGTGCCTCACCTGCCATGGGAAGGACCCAAAGCCTGCCTCCGTGCCACCCACTATCCTGCGCTGGGCGGTGAGACGGCTGCCCACACTCAGCCCACAACCTGTGATGGTAGTAGCAGCTTGTAACCCCAAGCTCATCTGAATGTGAACCCGATGAACTGCAGACTGAAGCTGGCCTCTACTGCAGACCACTGTCCTCCTTCAGGGGCATAGGGAGGGAGATGAGGGACATTTGTATGACTAGGAAGCTCCACCACCCAGATATATTGGTGCCAACACATGAAGGCATCCCTCAGCTGCAAACCCAGGCATATCTGAATACGAACCCCGTGGACTGCAGACTGATGTAGCCCTCTCCTGCATACCACTATCCTCATTTTGGGGAGATGGCAAGGGAGCTGAGGGGTGTTTACATAATGAGGCAGCTTCACCACCCAGTGATATTACTGTCTTCACATGGTGGCACCGATAAAACCTCTGCTGCTTCTATAAACATCCCTCAATCCTTTCCCTGTCCTCTGCTATGTAGTTTTCCTAATGCCTTCAGTTCCTTCCCTACCACTGAAAGGAAGACAGTGGACTGCAGGAAAAGGGCAACTTCAGTCTGTAGTCTACCAAGTTTACATTCTGCTGAAACTGGGGAAACAGCAACAACTGCAGCCAATCTGTCAAAACTGTCCTGTAGGTGGAACAAGAAAGCTGGTGTTGACTGCAAGATACCTAACCCTTCTTCATTTAACAGTGATATCATCGTCTTGGCTTCTACTATCTGCAAGTAAAATTTCAGAATGAAAGGCTAACTCTAAAGTATGTTTCTGACACAAATTTGGTGTAACCTTCACGATCCATCCATCATCCACTCCCCATCAGGAGCACAGGGGGTGGGGCCAGGGCAAGGTTACTCAGTCCCAACATTTAGGGCAAAGGTGACCAGCCTCACCTGCCCCTGGGTGGTATTAGGTGAACAATAAACCTCAACTGCTCCTAACACAGAAACACTTACAGGCTCTATCTAGTTGGTGTGCCTCAACCCACTAGAGAACCAGGCATCATTTGGATATATGGTTACCACCCAATGTAGCAACTGGTTTCCCAGATTACAGGAAACTGTTTGGCTTCTCACTCAATGTAGAGTCACCCGAATGCAGCACTACATCGAGTAAGTGGATGATGGGTGCCCACACCTACCACACTACAATTTTTTCAACCTGTAATATTTTTCATCTTACCATGGTCATTCCTGATGGGCCCGTAGTCCACCGGTGTGAGTCCAATGGAGTCCTGCCGATACGACTGGTGGCCTCGCTGACCTCGCTGTGTGGGGTAGGTGCAGCAGGCAAACAGAAAACCCCCACACCCGCCATCAATCAGCCCTCCCCGTAGCCAGCACATCAGGAAGAATTCACATGACCCAGAGTAACACAGTGTCGGATCACCCAGGAACAGTCGACGCGTGGCACTGGACAGGCCTGGGGAGTAAAAATGATCACTTGTAAACACACACACACACAAATGACACTACGTTCTCTCAAGGAATCCCCATACAGAGGCTGGCCATATAGCTGATGCTCTCTATGGACTGGAAAGTAAACTGGAAGCTAAACCACGCACAAAACCAGGTAGTTACTCCCAAACACTTGCTGGAAACTGTTAGGAAAAAAGATATCCAAGAAGTGTAATGAGATCTTTAACAATCAGCATCTCAACTTGGACTTTAGCTCTGAGTTCTTGTGACTGAGTTTCCTGCCTGAGAGTGATGACTGTGTGGTTAGTCACCAAGCTTGTAGAGCCATATTTCATTCTTTCTTTCATTCCTTCCAGCCTGCCTACCTTCTATTTTTGAATTTAATATACATGACTCACCATACTCTGAGGTGTGTGATCCTGCTGGTGTGGCAGTGCGGGGGTTGCGGCCGAGGGGCAGAGCACGAGGCCGGTCCAGAGGTCCACCAGGGCCCTCCAGGTCACCACCAAGTCTTAATTTCTCTTCCAGTTCGGTAATACCAGACCCGGCCAGACCCAGACGCTCTGCTATCTGTGTCGCCTGCAGTGCATCGAGGCTGAACCTGAGGAGGAAGGCAAAAAGAAATAATACTGTAGTTGCAACCCCCCAGCTCATCTGAATGTGAACCTAAAGGATATGTTTCCTTGATGTTCCAATTAAGAGGTTTGCAAAGAGGGTGGGTGAGACAGTGGCAGCCAATCAGTGAAGCGATCTATCAGTTAAACACACACACACACACATGAACGTACCGTGTGAGGATGCTGTTGAACTCTTCCTGTGTGATGGTGTCAGATGAGTTCACAATGTCCATCAAATCCTCTCCAAAACTCGGCAATGTAACACCGCCATCATCATCGGTGTTGTGTCTGTGTGTGCTGTGATGGCGTGAAGGGTGGTCCAGTGGATTTAGGTCATTGCCAGGGACCAGACGGGAGAGGGTGTCGTTCAGGAGGGTGTGCAAAGGGTCAACTGGGGATGGAACGAATGTGGGAGGAGGAGGGGGACCTGAATCAAAGGTGGGTGTAGGTGAAGGTGTATCAAAGATGGGTGTAGGTGGAGGTGTATCAAAGGTGGGAGTAGGTGGAGGCGCTAAATCGACGGTGGAAGGAACAAGTAATGCAATGGATGTGGGGGTTGGTGGGGGAGCAGGAATGAAGGTGGGAGGAGGAGGGGGCGCTGCATTTAAGGTGGGAGTAGGTGCAGGCCCAACACTGAAAGTGGTAGGGGGTGGGAGTGCTGTGTTTAAGGTGGGGGGAGGAGGGGGAGCTCCATTAGAGGTGGGGGTTGGTGGGGGAACAGGAACAAAGGTAGGAGAAGGAGGGGGTGCTGGACTGAAGGTGAGTGTGGGTGGGGGTGCTGGACTGAA
>JAGKTI010016375.1:0-19495 GCA_018397915.1 Birgus latro
TTCCTTTGTCCAAACACGCAGGGCCTTAAAGTACCTCACCAACTGTTGCAATGGATCAACACCTTGTTCCTGGTTGTTTAAGTATTGTATTTCCCATGGGAATGCCCTAAGAATTCTCCGAAGTCCAAAAAAGCACTGTGGTGGTGCATGCAAGGCTAGAACTGACACAAAGAAATGTTGCTTTGTATAGGTATGGGAAAACAACTGCAGGAAGTCAACATGGTCATGAGGTGTGAAGCAGAGTATGAACAAAGGAACATCTCATACCATTAAACAGGTAAGACGGGATAATATAAACACTTACCAACATGGATGAAGGACCAAGATCAACTAGTGCAAATCAGACAGGGTATGACTAGCAAAATGAACACAAAAATGGGAGGTAAAAGTGTCAGAACAATGAAGGCTGATGATACCAGTTTGAGTGTGTGTTCAGGAAAGAAAAAAAAAAAACTGCAACCTACAAAGAAATTAAGCATATCATCACTGGACAGGACATATTAAGTGGAACAATCAAATTTACTTACACTGATAGGCTTTATGAAAATGGGGTGATATCAATCTCTACTTAAAAAAGGATAACAGATGAGAATTCCTTAGAGAGAAATGGAATGGTTGAGCCTAGGATGCCAACCGAATACCTATCTATCTATTGCCAGACGCCTCAATCCCGAACGGGGTGGCCACAAACAAATTGCCTCCATGTCACTCTGTCCCCTGCCATTTCACTACCACGCTCCCAACTCAAACCCCCCTCTCTCATATACCTCTCCACTCCGTCCCTCCATCTCATCCTCGGCCCCCCTCCCTCTCGAATACCTCCCAACCAAATACCAATGCCATAAAAACAATAAGAAGGATCAAAATTATACACCAGAGTTCAAGAAGCTGGGCAAGTAAGACATCAATTCTGAAACTGCAATTTTAACTTAAGTCTAGACCTGGTCCTAATATGCAGTCATAGACAACAAAATACAAAAAAAATATAATTATATGAGATGTCTGGGTACGTGGGGACAGAGAATGACAACTGGGTGCAGAAGATAGGTACGAGTATGATCACTAAGGGTAGAGTTGCATGCAGCATACAAAAAAAAAAAAAAAAAAAAAAAAATGAAATGAAGTCAACAGTTTGACCTTAGGGATAAGTAATGTACATATGTGTTGAGTGCTAGTGAATTACTAGTGGAAGATCTGGCTCTTTTGAGAAACAAGACACCAGATTATTATTACTGTTACCATTAAGTGATGAAGAGAGAGGATGCCAGAGATTGAACAGCATGGAGACCACCATTAGACGACCAAGACCAAAATATGCAGATGTGTTGGAGCCTTCATGTATAAAATGACGACGAAACAACAATAAGATGTGTGCCTGATAAACAGTAAGAAACTTCATCCATCATCCAATCCTTCGTTGCCCCATGAGAAGCGTAGAAGCCCGGGGCTAGGCAAGTTGGTCCTGGCATTTCAGATGAGAATGACCAGCCTCACTCATCCCTGAGTGGCATTATGTGAGCAAATAAACCCCAACCACCCCTTGGATATAAACCTTCACTGACTCAAGCCAACTGGAGCACTGTAATCACCCACTAAACCACCAGGTGCCATACGTTGGTTATATGGTTACCACCCAGCATAGTAAATGGTTTCCAGGTGTACAGGAAACCATTTGGCCTGTCAATCAGTGCAGAGTCGCCCACAGGCAGAAGGAAGAGGGAAGAATGAAGGAAAGAAAGACAGGAGCGCAAAGTCACCCGTAGGCAGAAGGACGAGGAAAGAATGAAGTAAGAAAGACAGAAGAGGACAGAAGGAAATATGGATGGAGGAGAGGAAAGGGCAGACACCCGAGAGCAGCACTACATCGAGTGAGTGGATGGTGGCGGCCCCCATCTACCAAATGTAACTGAATGATAGAATTGCCATGGCAGTAAAGAAAATCAAACATACAATCAGTAACAACTTTCTTAGTGACTGTCTAGTCATGAATACAAACATTACACAGTATCTTTTCACCTCATCACCCATATTCACCAATTATATAATTTACTTAATGATTTATACCCAACCAATACCGTATATATCAAGAAGTTACTTTAATGCCGGCCATAACAGTAATATCTTTGGGATGAGTGACAAAAATAATGTTGGACAAATATTAAACACCTTTAACATGAGAAGACTATTTATAAAACATCACTTCTGTACCTTTATGAGAAACCATGCTACTTATACTCCATTCAAAATATACAACAATGGCAAACATCATTACTGTACAAATAAAAGACAGAACACAGCAATTAACCTCTAAATGAAAAAAAAAAAAAATGTATATATAGAGAAGTTCTGTGTAATATATTCTGTATTTGTATTTCGAGGTGCCGATAAGAGTCCTATGGGTGACAGTAAAATGGGATATGAGAGCACCATACCTTGATTGATTGTCAGTTTGATGGTAAATTCTGTACGAAGGAACAAGTACGTCTGTGAGAATGATTGGAGAATTAAGTTATGAATTCTCAATGTTGGTCTGCATCTTCAAGGCTCTGGCACTCCCTGTCTTAATGGCTATGTAACATGGGACACCAAACAGTACCTTACAGCAGCGAAATGATATCATTACAAAATACCTTCACAGAACTGTGGGATTTCGTTGATACAGAAGGACCAAGTGCATTACGATTGAGTACTCTGCAGGGCTGACTCAAGGCTTACTACCCATATAATAGAACACCAGCTCCAGTTACATGGGTATGCAGTACATATCCCTGAGGCTCATCCTGCTCATACAGTAATATGTGAAAAAGTCAACATGATGTGGAAGAGACCAAAGAGAAGGTCACAAAACTCATGGTTGGAGCAAGTCTACTGTTCCTTTCTGGAGATACTTGGAGGGGGAAGAGCCACTACCTGGAGACTTGCACGGAGGGATCCCCATGGGAGAAGTCAGAGGGTGGGTGAAGCAATGTTCCCCACAGCATTTGCCCAGTGTAAGTGAGTTGGTGTGCATCAGGGTTCGGTGCAGAGTCCCTGTTCTTCAGCACTGCACTTGAAGTAGTGTTCAGAGAGTTTAGAAGTGGGCTACCATGGGAGCTGCTAAATGGTGATGATGTAATTTTGGTTGTTGAGAATGGATGAGGCCAGACAAAAGTCTGAGGTGAGAAGATGGGATGGAAGCAATGAACCATAGTTAATGTCAGTAAATCAGTGATTATGGTCAGGGGATGTTGTCTTTTGTGTGTAAAAATGGAGTTAGGAAGAATTCTGTTCTGTATACAACATGGAATAAATAAGTTCACAAAGATGCAGAGGTGCTGGAGGGTCTGCAGGATGAAGGAAATTTTCACAAAAGCAATATGTACGGATATCCAAGGTATGGACGACAAACTGGAAAGCATTAAATGGGGAGACAGCCCCTTGGTATACATGGAATTTTGCTACCTGGGGGACATGTTAAGGGTGTGAGGAGGTGCAAGCTCCATTGTTAAAGTAAGGAAAGGATGGAAAAAATTAATGGTCCATTTCTGCAAAATTTTAGACCAGTTTAGACTGGTTGGGACTGTTCCTAAGGCATCATTGGTGAGAAAGTACTGTTCAAGACTGGGGGCAGGACTGGTTAAGACTAATCTTGATTTCTCCCTGTACACACTACTTAGTACCACCACTGGGCAGCAAGGACAGCTGGGAGTGTTTTGTGCTCATGGATAAAGTACTGATATTGCAATGATGACATATATAACTAAATTAATTATATTTCTAAAAAAAAAAAAAAATTTTGCACTAAGAGGGGAACATAATGTACTCGTAATGTAGATGCTAAATGAAATTAATACTCTCACTTTGAGGATGTGATGGGAAGCGTTAGGAGAAGCACGTTAAGGTGGTTTGGTCATGTGGAGAGGATGGAGAGTGAAAGACTGACGAGGAGAGTGTATGTGAGTGAGGTGGAGGCCGAGGATGAGATGAAGGGATGGAGTGGAGAGGTATATGAGGGAGGGGGGTGTGAGTTGGGAGCGTGGTAGTGAAATGGCAGGGGACAGAGTGACATGGAGGCGATTTGTTTGTGGCCACCCCGTGCGGGATTGAGGCATCTGGCAATAGATAGATAGATAGACTTTGGGCTAAAATGGAAAGTCACTCATTTATACTCGAATGTGAACACCAAAGGACTATTATAAAGTGATGGTGGCAGTTACATGTATTTCCCAGAAATGATACCTCAAGGACAAGCAATATAGCATTTGTCAGACGTGATTATGCTTCAGCTTTTACTAATGAGGTAAGTTGCAGATATAATTTACTTCATGGCACTGTAAGAATCCCAGTAGCATGATTGTGATAATGAACAGTGCTGAGTCATCACATCTCTTCTTTTACAGTATATTATGTATGGCAATTATGGGTTAATAAGAGAAATTAATAGTTAAATATATTTATTACCCTCCCTTTCTTTCTGTTTACATAACTCAGCTGAATTCTTCACGGATACATCCACTCAGTCCCCCTGTCATTGGAAGAAGCATTCTAGATGAAGCTAGTCTCTGTTCATTCTGATGAGTCTCTAATGAGGTCCAGACAGATAAAACCAGTCTGAACCAGTCCAAAGTGGCTTGTGAAAAACCTGGAACCAAATACCCTATCTTATACGTAAACGATTCTCAAGGACACTGAAATTATGATTACAGAGACAAAATCTTACAATGATGCCTCAAGCCCCACTGTGCAACCTGCTAACATTGTCTACATACTTGTACATAGTTCTGGCAAACCAAACTTAGTAAATTAAGAAATAAAAATAAATTCACTGATGACACAGGTATAATATCTGGATTATAGAGGTGCACATCACAAGAATTGCATCACTCTTTGGTAACTCTACTTTTTTTAATTTTTTTCCATTCCTGTTTTGGATCCCTCCTACCCCATTACTGCTGTGAGAAAAGGATGGGATGAACAGTGACAATGACAATGAAGATGAAGATGATGATGATGATGACTAATGACTAAATAGACTATCTCATAAACTAAAGATAAAAAGTGAAACATGCTAATGAATAGTAATGACCCAATACTGAAATGTATCCCAAAATAGCTATAACCATCCACACATATGTGCTTCATACTGCCTATCAGCTAGAGTCAATCGAATGACTATCAAGTTATATTTATTAAAAAAAAAAAAAAAAGTGCCAAACCCTTGTCATGTACTCCATACAAAATTCATCCATCAGCTCAATCCCTTGTCAGCTCCCTAGCCTCATCAACCTCCAAACCTCACTTTCTCACAAACACATTTAACAAACATTACCTACCCATTTTCTTCTTGATCTACCAAGCCTTCCCCAACCTTCAACTTAGCTCACATCTACTCTTTTCACCACCTTATTTAAAACTCTTCTCTCCATAAGACCATACCATCTAGGCACACTCTCCAACTCTGTTGTCTGCAAACTTCCTTACTCAACAAGTTTCAGGAATCACATTATCTATCCTATTTATCTGTGGTAGGTCGGGGCACTCACAATCCATTCTCTCAATGTAGTGCTGCTCTCACGCTCCTCCCTCCTTTCCTTCCTTCCTCTTCTGTCTTTCTTTACTTCATTCTTTCCTTGTCCTTCTGCCCACAGGTGACTTTACACTCCCTCTTTTGTCTTTCTTTCCTTCATTCTTCCCCGTTCCTTCTGCCTATGGGTGACCCTACATTAAGTGACAAGCCAAATGGTTTCCTGTACATAAGGAAACCATTTACTACACTGGGTGGTAACCATATAACCAAATTACGGCACCTGGTGGTTTAGTGGGTATTGTGGCACTCCAATCAGATTGAGCCGGTGAAGGTTTATATCCAAGGAGTGGTTGGGGTTATTGCTCATGTAATGCCACCCAGGGATGAGTGAGGCTGGTCACTCTCACCTTAAATGTCAGGACCAACTTGCCTAGCCCCGGGCTCCTATGCTTCTCGTGGGGCAACGTAGGATTGGATGATGGATGGATATAATCTCTGCACTTTATCCAGATTAATCAATAACCCTATTTCCATTGCTTAAACTCTTAGCTTCTTGTTTTCATGCCACATCAAAGTTTCACACCCATATGTTAGTGGGTATATTAACAATCCTTCAGGCAATTCTTTTGGAACTTCCACACTCAGATCTCTGTTTCATATCAAGGCCTTCATAGCACCCAGCAACTTTCTTTTCCTGTGCCACTGTACTTTCTACTTCCTTTGCATATTTACCTTTCTTTTTAATCACTGCACCCAGGTACAGTGCTTTATCTCCCTCACCAATTCAAGTTTCTCTCCAATTACCAGAACATCATATCTGTACTAAGAATAAACCTCTCAACAACCATCACTTTAATCTATCAACAATTATTTTTTACTTTTAGAGTAAAATACTCACAGATATCTAAAAAACTGCACGATTCTGCAAAGCTCTTGTTTCCTTAAAACTAAAATCACATAATATTCTGAAATCACACTAAAATACTGTATAAAGCCATATCCCTGCATTAAAACATGTGCTCTTCTTTTTACCAGTCCTTAAAAATAGTTTTTCTTCTTCACTAGAATCATCTACAAATGCATGGGTACTGACTAAGTGCTTCATACATATTAATAGCAATTTCAAATATTTTTCACCAAAAAAATACAATATTCCTTTATCTATGTCAGTGGCACCTGGTCCCATAGATAAGGTGACCTTCATTTTTTTTTTTTTATCTATCCAGCCATCTTCTCATTTATCCATCTATTTATCAATCAAAAGCTAGACATCTTAATTCCAGAGTAGATGGCCACAAATATATCCATAACACATTGCCTTCTGCCATCTGGCTGCCCTCCCTCCAACTCACACCTCCCTCATTCACATTACCTTTCTATCTCATCTCCTGTCTCCCTCTTGCCCTCCACCTCATGCACACTGACTCTCCTTGTCAATCTCACACTCTGTATCTTCTTCACATGACCAAACCATCTCAAGGTACTTTTAAAACTTTCCAGCACATCTAAGAAAAAATTTAAAAGTTTACCTTAGAAGTACAAAGTTGAATTGCAGGAGAATCAGCCACTGAGAATTATCCTGACAAGCCAAGGTTTGGAGGAAGGAGAAGGTCTGAAACTGACATGGATGATAATCTCTCATCTATCCATGCTGCTCTTGATGTTTTCATCTGAGGAAATGATTAAGAACAATTAACATTAATATGGTAGCAACATCATTAAGGTGGAAGTGCATGTGCATGTGCATGTGCACACACACACACACACACACACACACACACACACACACACACACACACACACACACACACACACACACACACATTTTCAAAAATTTCATACTTCAATCACTGATGTTAACATTGGAAGACTACCTAACTGTATGAGTGTATTAAATTTTAACTACAGCAGACCCCTTTTATACATGGGACCTGCATACATGGTTTCTGCATGAACTGAAATTGGTCCGACGATCACCAACTATTCAAGAATTGCATGCAAACTGCATGGGCTCCAACCAGACAAAACCAACGCTCATGGCTGCCTGGGCTGCCAGACACCTAAACTTGCCCACATTGTGACATCATGACTGCTATGATGCTCTCACAATCCTTTGCACAGTCTTGTTCCCTGACTGGGCCAGGAACGTGTAGTGGTTCTCACAACCAAAGCAGACTCACACAGTACCCAGCATTTTCTCCTTGGTGTGGAACAGCTGCATTTACCATATAATATTACTAACATCTTGCATTGCCCTGTTAAGTTTAGCATGGCAAAATGGCATCAGGTGGAGACAGCACACACAAGCTCTCATTGAGAATGATGAAGAAAAATGTATGGTGCTGTTGAGGTGAGTTTTTCCCAATTATTTTTGTTTTTAAACCTCTTTAAAATCACTGTCTTCTGTTTGAAATACCTCTAAGCAGTTGCCTATGCCCTAAGGAATCATAACTGTATTCTAAGTATGGTCACTGAAGGACCTTTAGTAGGCAAGTGGGGGAACAGGATGGAGTACTCGTTAACAGATCATCTATTATTATGGAAAACCATAAACCTGCATGCTAGGAACCCACCTGCACAGTACCCCTAGGTTAACACAAAATGCATGAATGGAGGTCACTGTATATTGTCTATCTATCTATCTATTGCCAGACGCCTCAATCCCGCACGGGGTGGCCACAAACATATCGCTCCATGTCACTCTGTCCCCTGCCATTTCACTACCACGCTCCCAACTCACACCCCCCTCTCTCATATACTTCTCCACTCCATCCCTCCATCTCAATCTCGGCCTCCCCCTCCCTCTCGCCCCCTCCACCTCACTCACATACACTCTCCTCGTCAGTCTTTCACTCTCCATCCTCTCCACTATAATAATTATATACATACCTAGGCAGTAAAGGAAGAGGATATTCGCAGGTTTAAACATACAGAAATGACAATGATTAGGTGGATGTGCAGTGTGTCCCTGCATGCAAGGCCTGGGGGGACTGAGTTTATGATGGAAGAGTTGAGACGTAGGATGGGACTGGAGTGTATTGGTGTTGTGATGAGGAGAGGTAGGCTGAGGTGGTTTGGACATGTGGAGAGGATGGGGGATGATAATTGGGTACAGAGGGTGAGAGGTGTTAATATTGGGGGAGGGGTTGGGAGGGGTGGACCGAGAAAGACATGGGACGAGGTCATTAAGTGTGACTTAAGGGTTAAGGGACTGAAAAGGGAGGCTGCCAGGGATCGGGCAGCATGGAGAGCCGCCATTAGGTGACCAAGGCCGACACATGCAAGCATGTTGGAGCCTTCAAAAACGAAAACAAAACAAAACGATACTCCTTCACTAATTCACGCAAAACACATCGATATTTCATTGTCATGAAAAGCTACCCTTTTGTAACAGAAACCAAATCTACAGGCTCAAGCACAATAAATTACCACTACTGTGGGGCTAAAAAAAAGTTGTTAATGAACTGTAAATAAGGCAATTCTAGTAAGGAAAAAAAGGCAGGAGGAAAACAGCTGGACGAACGTGTGTGGTCATATGATGAAATTAAGAGCATCCTGTCTGAATTGTTAAGTTAGCAAAGAGCATTAAACATGCCATCTTTACCACGAATCTGCTCATAAGGGAAGTAAGTACCAGTACATGTTCATGATCAGTGTGACACAAGGCTATAAACTTAAACCCTAACTCACAAAGTGGAGTGTAAAAGCCCTAAACTTTAGTCACTCATGGAACATCTATGATTATTACATGTAGGAAAGCCGAATATGTTCCATCACTGTCCAGCACTGTACTATCACTGTACTTCAAAAATTATTGTCAAAATTTTGGGGTCTGCATCCCACTTCTCAGTTTTACATTTAACCCAATGAGATTTCCAGGCCGTTCACATTATGTCTGCACTAGAGTCAGCCACTCTCAAGCTGACATCTTCATGGCACGATATTTTTCTTTGATCCTCTGTGTACATACACTTTTCATGCTGGAATGTTGGTTCTGGTGTCATTTTAAAGCTGAATAGTTGTACTTTATCGCAGTATGTTCAAAAAAGGAGAAGAAAGAAAATAAAATGTCAAAATGATGAGCTGAAGCTAGGCAAAAACCGAAAATTATATAACTTACTGTAGAAAAATATTTGGCAAAAAAAAAAAAAAAATGATAAAGATATGTAAATCTAGTTTAAACCATGCAAAACTACAATAAATTACCTTTACAGCGATGTATTTACATATATTATGGTAATTTTTTTGCATTTTGTTGCACAGTAAAGCGAAAGGAAAGAGATGCATAATTTTCTTTTGGTCTCGGCCACATATTCGCTTCGTAATCTTTTTCTTTGATTGGTCAGTGCAAATACAGTACAATCTTTATGACAGGACACTGGCTGTGGTGTTATTTTGAAGCTGAATAGTTGTACTTTATCATAGTATGTTCCAAAAGGGAAAACAAATAAAATAAAAGGTCAAAGTGGTGAGCTGAAGTTAGGCAAAAATAAGATATACCTTGCTGTAGAAAAATATCCACCAAGAAAAAAGGAATAAGAAAACAAAGCCATGAGTCAGACCAGCTATGCAGTACCCGCCACGTATAAAGTAACCATTCCGTGATGTCACACACGAGTCTCTTTGTTACAATGCATAAACGCGATTTATGGTGAATATTTTACAAAAGTTTCTTAAAATGACGATTAAAAGCATCATCGGAATCTCTGGGGTTGGATTTGAAATGATGATCAAAATCACCACTGGCATCTCAAAGGGTTAAGCATATGACCCATACTATCACATTATGTGATAGAAAGCGTTAGGAGATATACACTGAGGTGGTTTGGCCATGTGGAGAGGATGGAGGGTGAGAGATTAACCAGGAGAGTGTATGTGAGTGAGGTGGGGGGGGGGAGGCCTAAGATGAGATGGAGGGATAGAGTGGAGAGGTATACGAGAGAGGGGGTGTGTGAGCTGGGAGCAGGGCAGTGAAATGGTGGGGGAGAGGGTGACATGGAGGCAATTTGTTTATGGCAACCCCTTACAGGATTAAGGCGGCTGGCGACAGATAGATAGATAGACAGACCCATACTAAAATTGCATGAAAGTAAAGGTGTTTTTTGAAGGGGTGGGTTTTCACCATTATGTGGGATAAAGAGTGGCTTACCAATGCCGTAAATTAGGGGTTTAAAACCTGTGAGGTGGTGGTGCATGATGACTGTACGACATCTTCCTAAGTAGGCCTCCATGGAGGAGGTGTGGAGTGATAAAATTGAATTTTGGCTTTCCAAAGTCCTGCCTTTTCTCATAGGGAGAACAAAAATCTGCAATAAAGCAAGCACACACCACTCTCATATCTGGTATATTACAGTGCAAGTAATAAGCAATTCCACAAAATATATATTAACAACAAAAAACATGAAAAGCCAATTAAGGTGATCACTGTAATACCGTACTAGATATAAATTTGACTTACCAGAGGAGAATCATAATTGAAGGTGCCCTTAGTGAAGATAACACCAGATGGTGAAGTAGTGAGACCATAGTGGGAGCAGGTTTCATAAAGGGCTTGAGTGGAGGGGAAACATAGGGCTGCTGCCAGGTCCTCCCCACTATACACCAGTCCTGTTCGGCTATTGTAAGCCACGCTCAAGATGCTCAGAGCTTGCCTGTAAATGACCCAATGATGAAATCAGAAACAGAAGTACACACAAAGAAAGAAGAAAAATTTGTAGAATCCAAAATCAATTCTGACCTCATACCATTTGAACCTGGAGACTCCCAGAGGATGAGGGCTTGTAACCAACTTGCCACATTACCCAGGCATTTTTAAGTGGTGACAGGAGAAATCATCCCAGACTCAGAGAGCCAATCACACTACTCCTTCATGCTGCTATACCTGATAAGTGTCACAAGTAACTGTACAAATATGTTTCTTTTCTTAAAAAAAAAAAAAAAAGGGGGGGGCATTATATACAGTTCCAGCACACCAACAGTGTTTGTAATGTATAGGTCATTAATTACACTGTAACTCTTACTACCTCTGTATGGAGCCAAGGTGTGTATAAAAGGCAACAAGGAAGAGTGGGGGCAGAAGAGGAGCCAGGCGCAGCACACGGGCATAGTTATTACTCAGCCATGCAAAGTTCATTTGGATTGCTGTCCACACCAACTGGCACTGTCTGGAACACATAAGAGATACAGTATATTTATTACAAACTTACTATTAATCAAGTAATCACCATCATGACCTTATTTTACCTGCCTAAGGATTGGATGCACAAGGACCCAGACAAAAGGCTGAGGGAAAAGTTGCAGAATTGTCAAAAGCATGTCCAATGACATGGCCAGACACTTATTCACACATCATTCAAGCCCCCAGAATCCCAGCTCCACTTCAAAGACCTAACCCTCTGTACACACTAATTTTGGTACCTGTACATTTTTTTACTGATAAACTTCACATACACCTGCCAGATAAAGTCAATCCATCAACTCCCAAGTTTAAATAAGAAGAGCCAAGCCCTTGTCAAGTGTTCCTCCACAGACAGTTCATCCACCCAACACGATTCTCCATCAGCTCCCTAGTTTCATCAATTTCTGTACTTTGCTTCCTTGCACACTCCAACCACCTTCTTGATTCCCAACTTCAAACTCACTTTCATACTGTAACCTCTTTTCACTTGTCTACATCCATTTTATCCATATGACCATGCAGTACCATGCAAACACACTCTTCTAACCATTTAGTGACAGGCTTCCGTCTCATCATTCGCAGACCAAATAATTTCTTATCCTATCAACTATACACATTCTGGACATATTCCTCAACAATCTCATTTCCACTGCACTTTTTCCTGACTTTTTTGTTCTTAATCCATACTAAAGTCTTACACCTATATGTAATCCTCTTCCAGCCTCTACACTTTGACCTCTGTTAAGCATCAAGGCTTTCCTGGCACCAGCTACCTTCTTTTCTTGGCCATTCTATTTAACACTTCTTTTGCAAGTTTACCTCTCTTTTCTATTGAACACTTCTTTTGCAAATTCACTTTGGATTTCCAATATTACAATGAGGTACTTCAAATCCCTCACTAATCCAAGTCCCTTGCCATGCACAAGAATGTATCACTAAGTTACCTTCTCAACAACCATCACTTTACTCTTATCTACTAGCACAGTATTTTGAATACTGGTAATTAATAACTACAACCATCACTTTATGCTTATCAAGTGGCAAAGTGTTGTAAATAACTGGTAATTAATAGAGAATTATCACAGAATACTGAATCAAAAATGCTTAAACTACCTTATCTCAGGTGAAAGTTGAAGTACGTACACCAAAGCTTCTTCTCTTCCAAAGTTGACCAGCAAATTCAGAGCCTCAGCTTCTTCTCTCATGCTATAATTCAACACCTTGGTGTCAGGTTTACCCCTGTTATTTCTTTCTTCCAAAGGATATGTTATGGTACTGTCAGTCAAACGGCTGTTTGAATTTGATGTGTCTTGCTTGTATCCATCTGAATCATGTTCTGCATTCTGCTCTAGAACACTTGTATTTTCCTGAACAGCTCCTGCAGACTTATTACTTCTTTTTGATCTGATGTCCTTCTCACTTGCAACTGTGTCCTGAGCAATTTTACTTTCACTGTTATCATCACTTTCGCAACTATTACTGCTACAACTCTCATCACTATTACGATCACAGACATCACATTGACTGTACAATGAAAAATCATCTTTTATACAATTATTAATTTGTTTATCATTAATTTTCTCCTTGTCAATTTCTTGGTAGAGTGTTAAGACTAGTGACAACGTTTCAGTAAGTTGTTTTCTGTTTATATGTGGATCAAACTCACTGAGGTCATATTCACATGTCCTGAAATACATACAGTATTATTTTTTACAATGCAGAGTATTATTTATTTGCAGTACTTACACTTGTATCTCTCCTAATATTTGTGCAATTAAAAAAGTAAAAATTAAGTTTTGGCAATGCTAAAGAATACAACACTTAGTATGCAAATATGGCACTATAACAAAACTCATACCAGGATAATCTTTAAGTAAAAAAAAACTCACATGGAGCAACAGGTATGAGAATGATTATAAAGACTTGGGCAGTACTGGAATAAGTGGTGGAAGGATTAGTAAGAAATTAAATTATAATTATCATCATCCTACTTCCTATCACTTGGTGGAATGTGTTTGATCAAAAACTAAAAGACAAGTACATCATCATCATCCAGACCTCCTTTCCCATGCCCTAGCAATATCCAGACAGCCCAAATTTGCCCAATCCAATGGGCCATGCTTCCATTCACTCACCATTCAAGCCCCCAGAATCCTGGCTCATATCTGATATACCAGAAACATTCACCACTTTCTGTAGCTTCAGAAAAATGTATCCGACAGGGTCAATCTAGACAACTCTGTCACATTAAAAAGGGGTGCCAAATACCTGATCGTGCACTTCTCCTCACAGTATTCATCCAGCCAGCTTGATCGCTTGTCAGTCTCCCAGCCTCACCAACTTCCTCACGCACTCATCAACCATATCCCTCCACCTTCTCCTTGGCCTACCTTACCTCCTCCCTCCTTCAAATTCACTCAGATATACCCTTTTCACCACTCTATTGTTATCCATTCTCTTCACATGACCATACCATCTCGGTACACTCTCTTCGATTCTGGTGTCCACAGACTTTCTCACTCCACATCTTTCACCAATCACATTATTTCTTATCCTATCCACTCTCTGTACTCCACATACATTCCTCAGCAGTCCCAGCTCCACTGCTCTCACTCCTGACTTTTCATTTTCATGCCACACCATAGTCTCTCATCTATATGTTAAAGTTGTCACTAACACTCCTTCATGTAAGCCTTGTGCAGCTGCAACACTCAAGCCTCTGTTTCTTATCAAGGCCTTCATTGCACCAGCTACTTTCCTTCCTTTTGTCTCTCTACTTTCCACTTCTTTTGCACAATTTCATCTCTTTTCTCTCACTGTACCCAGGTATTTGAACTCTCTCACCAATTCTTCTCTCTCTCCATTCATTGTAACATCACACTGGGCATCACCATCTCTCTCAATAACAATTACTTTACTCTATTCTACATTTACTCTCAAGGCACAACACTCACAGACATCAGAAACTGCACTAGTCTACCAAGTTCTTGTCCGGTATTTGCAAGTACTACTGCATCATCAGCATACAACAAATTTGAGATATTCCATCAATCACCATTCACTACCAATGCCAAGACAAGTACAAAAGAAGGAAAATTCTCAACACTGTCCATTAACATTGGCCAAATATATGATACATTCACTTGAAATTACAGTGTCAGTTCCATCCTGGAAGCAAGCAAACATTATCTATACTGTACTATGTGCAACACTTGATGGGAGTGGCTATTTCATCAACTGTCAAGTTAACTCATGAATGGCAGCTTGGAGAAAAGTCATAAAAAAATGTCTTTTTTTCCCCCCCCCATACCACACTGGTTTGCAGAGACCATGATAAAGTCTGTCTATCAATACTGTATCTACATCAAAATGTGTCATAATTTAGCTGCTAGCTTCATGAAGTTGAAAATGTGTGTGTGTGTGTGTGTGTATTTACCTAATTGTATTTACCTAATTGTGATATACAGGAAATGAGCTACGCTCATGGGGTCCCGTCTCTGTTTCTCAGTAAGTCAAATTTTGCCTTAAACTCATTTAAGTTTTTAGACTGGACGATCTCTTTGTCCAGGCTATTCCACAGGTCTATACATCTATACGGAAAACTATATTTCTTGATGTCCTTTGAGCAGCTTGGCTTCTTTAGTTTCATTCCATGTCCTCTTGTTGCTCTCTCATCCCACACAAACAGATTTTCTCTGTCAATTTTATCTACTCCTATCATGGTCCTGAACACTGCAATCATGTCACCCCTCTCTCTCCTTTCCTCTAAGGATGGCAAATCCAGCCTTTCCAGCCTCTCGCTGTTTGGCAAATCTGCCAGACTAGGGACCATCTTGGTTGCTGTTCTTTGTATTCTCTCAATCTTGGTTATATCTTTCTTTTTGTGTGGGGACCAAACTACTGCTGCATATTCTAAATTGGGCCAGATCATGGCCACTATCAATTTTTTTATCATCTCCTCATCCATGTAATGAAATGCCACTCTTATATTGGTCAAGAGTTTATATGTCTCTCTCACTATCTTATTTATGTGCTTTTCAGGTGTGTGTGTATTTACCTAATTGTATTTACCTAATTGTGATATACAGGAAATGAGCTACGCTCGTGGGGTCCCGTCTCTGTTTCTCAATAAGTCAAATTTTGCCTTAAACTCATTTAAGTTTTTAGACTGGACGATCTCTTTGTCCAGGCTATTCCACAGGTCTATACATCTATACGGAAAACTATATTTCTTGATGTCCTTCGAGCAGCTTGGCTTCTTTAGTTTCATTCCATGTCCTCTTGTTGCTCTCTCATCCCACACAAACAGATTTTCTCTGTCAATTTTATCTACTCCTATCATGATCCTGAACACTGCAATCATGTCACCCCTCTCTCTCCTTTCCTCTAAGGAGGGCAAATCCAGCCTTTCCAGCCTCTCTCTGTATGGCAAATCTGCCAGACTAGGGACCATCTTGGTTGCTGTTCTTTGTATTCTCTCAATCTTGGTTATATCTTTCTTTTTGTGTGGGGACCACACTACTGCTGCATATTCTAACCTGGGCCGGATCATGGCCACTATCAATTTTTTTATCATCTCCTCATCCATGTAATGAAATGCCACTCTTATATTGGTCAAGAGTTTATATGTCTCTCTCACTATCTTATTTATGTGCTTTTCAGGTGACAAACTATCCTGGACCAGCACTCCCAAATCTTTCTCTTCTCTCGCTTTTCTAATTGGTTCATTACCCATCAAATAATTCAATGATGGCCTCTTGGTACTTTTACCCATTTCCAATATTTTACATTTTTTTGCATTGAATTTCATTTCCCACATCCGGCTCCAATCATATATCCTATCCAGATCCTCCTGTAGCATTTTACAGTCCTCTTCAACCTCTACCTTTCTCAAGATCTTTGCATCATCAGCAAACAGGCTTGCGTAGCTGTTCACTCCATCTACCATATCATTTACATAAATCAAGAACATTACTGGTGCCAACACCGAGCCCTGTGGGACACCACTTGTTACTTCCCTCCATCCAGATGTCCTGTCCTTTATTACTGTCCTCATTTGTCTGTCACTCAAAAAGTCTCTCATCCATTCCAGGAGGCTTCCCTTCAGTCCTCCTATATGCTCTAATTTCCATAATAGTCTCTTGTGGGGTACTTTGTCGAAGGCCTTCTCCAAATCCAAGTACACACAATCCACCCAACCGTCTCTCTCCTGTAGCACGTCAATCGCCCTTGAGTAGAAGCTCAACAAGTTGGAAACACATGACCTTCCACTTCTGAATCCAAACTGACTTTCAGTCAAAATATTCATCTCTTCCAGATATTTTATCCATCTATCTTTCAGGATTCTCTCACACAATTTCGCAACCATGCTGGTTAGGGACACTGGTCTATAATTCAGGGGTTCTTCCTTGTTTCCTCCCTTATAGATTGGCACCACATTTGCCCTCTTCCATTCCCGAGGCACTTTCCCCTCTTCCAAGGAGCACACAATTAAATTGTGAATCTTATCCGCCAGTTGTTCTCTGCATTCCTTCAGTACCCAATTAGAGATTCCATCCGGTCCTGGGGCCTTCCTTACATCTTGAGCTCCCAGTAATTTATACACTTCCTGCACTTCCACTTTTATATCTTTTATCACTACACTTCTAATCACTTCCTCTCCTTCCACAAACTCCCTTTCCTTAGTGAAAACCGATTGGAAGCATTTGTTCATTACTTCAGCTTGCATTACTGCATCCTTGTAGACCTCTCCTTCTACTTTCAGTTTGGTGATTCCTTCCCTTTGCTTCAATTTGCCATTAACAAATCTATAAAACAATTTGGGTTCATCCTTACATTTGTCAATTATACCTTTTTCAAAGTTCCTTTCTTCCTCTCTACGTATTCCTGTATATTCATTTCTAGTTCTTTTATATTCTTCCTTTGTTCTGATATTACCTCTCTTTTTCCAATGGTTCCATGCCTTGTCCCTCTCTTTTTTCGCTATTATACACCTTCTATTAAACCACACCTTTTTCCTGTTTTCTTTCCCACTTACTCTTGGCACATATTTTTCCACTCCCAAATTGTAGAGGTCCAAAAAGATATCCCACTTCCTTTGTATCTCTCTTGTTTCTCTGAACCCTCTCCAGTCCGCATTTTCAAAAAATTTTCTCAATTCTGCAAAGTTTGCTTTCCCAAAGTTGTATCGTCCTTGCCTATAAAGCTCATCTCTTGGCACCATGTTCCCTATCATCATCTGGAACTCAATGACCACATGATCACTCTTTCCTATAGGACACAGATAATTTAATGATTCAATTACATCAGGCTCCCTGGATAGTAGCAAATCTAATCTTGCTGGTGTGTCATCACCTCTGAATCGTGTCTCTTCTTTAACCCACTGTGTCATTACATTATTCATTGCTATATTTAACAATTTTGTGCCCCACGAATCTTCGCTGCCTCCCGAGTCCCATTCCTCCCAGTTCACCTCTTTACAATTAAAGTCACCCATTAGGATTATATTGTTGCTTTTCTCGATCACTTTCTGTAGATAACTAACCATGTCTGACAACATCTCCTGGTATTCATCGTCATTCCATGCTCTCATCTTAGGGGGAACATATACCACTGCCATATCTCTCTTACCATTCTCCCCAGTTTCTAATTTCAAATTTATGGCTTCGGCCCTGCCCTCTGCCATTTCCACAGTATCTACGTTTATATTGTCCTTCACTGCTATCATCACTCCTCCTCCCATTTTTTCTTTTCTGTCTCTTCTCCATAATTTGTATTTCCCACCTCCCATATGAATATCAATATCTTCTTTCAATTTAGTTTCTACAAAGCACATAACATCATGTTCGTGTGCCCTCAAAAAATCATTGATTTCTAACCTTGCCGATATTAGTCCATCAATGTTTGTGTACGCCACTTTCAAACTTTTTTCATCGTTTTTTATTCTCTCGTCTCCCCTTCCTTCCGTCGATACCACTTTCTCAATTTCTGGTCCATAACTCTCCAATAGAACTCTGTCTTCTCTTTCTCCGTTCGTTGTTCGTTTTTTATCTTTGCTTCCTTTACTAACTCCTTTAATTTAGCTCTTTCCTCTTCATTTGCATCTCTCCTAATCCAAACATTTTTAAACCCCTCTTTCTCTGACAATTTCCACGTTCTACTTATGATTTCATTCACTATTACTTGGGACTTAAACTTTACTTTCATGGGCCTTGCCCCACCATCCTCATACTTTCCTAACCTAAACACTTCTTCAATCTCTTCTTGGGCTTCATTGTTTCCTTCCATAACCAGTGATATTATTTCTTTAGCCTTGCTCAGTTCCTCTCTTTCTCTTTCAGATCTCACTGTCATTCGTTTTTCTTTTATTCCTGAAATTATCACACATTTTTTCTTGTCTGCTACATCCCTAACCAAAGATTCTCTACTTCTTAGTACTCTAACCACTTCCTTTTCCACTTTTTCCTTACTTTGTTGCTCTATGATTTCCTTCAAATTTACATTTCCTTCCTCCTGTATTTTCTTCCACCCCTTATGTTGCTCCTTGATTTCCTGAATATGCTCATCTTGCCTCCTCGATTTTGATTCGTATTCATCTAGCTTACTTTTTATTCTGTCCCTTTCTTCTTCCAAACTCTTATTCTCCCTCTTCAGCTGTTTTATTTCATTTGATGCGGATTCATTATTCGCCTTTAATTCTGTAACTTCTTTTTCTTGTTCCTCACTACGTGTGCTAACCTTTTCCAGTCTATTCTGTAGGACTTTGATCTCTCTCTCTTGCTCTATGGTCCGTTCCTGCAGCTGCTTAATTC
>JAGKTI010016376.1:1028-19494 GCA_018397915.1 Birgus latro
AGGCTCGACGTAATTTAAAACTGCTTCTGTTGGAGAAAAAAAATAATCGAATTTTTTAAATTGTTTCGGTGATCCTCACAATGTTTCAAGCTATTTGTTCCATCTCTCTTTACGTGTCAGTCGACTTCTTGTTATCCTTCATAAATGCGACATTTTCATCCTCACAAGTGTCTTCTTAGTTCTAAATATAATATGTGATTTACAATCAACTTTGATAATACTTGAGGAAGTTGCATATTCAGCGTTTTAGCCGAGAAATACGCTTATTCAACCATCATTAAATTAAAAGAGAATGGACCTACTTCCAAAACGGATGCTATCAGCCGACACTATTTCACAATTGGCACTACATCTTGTCCTTGAAATCTCTGATAAGGGGAAAAAAATCAACAAATCAGAAGTTAATAATCCAGAAATCCGTCTCAAGAGGAATCACAACAATGAAAGATTTTACCTAAGGAAAAGTGATTTATGGTGTATGAGAAACCTTGATATTGTGATTTTTTTTTTTTACCTCTTGGAGGTTCGACGTAATTAAAAACTGATTATGTCGGGAAAAAAAATCTAATTTTTAAAATTGTTTCGGACGTCCTCACAATGTTTCAAGCTATTTGTTCTTAAAAAAATAAGGTTCTATCTCTCTCCACGTGTCAGTCGCAGTCGACTTCTTGTTATCCTTCATAAATATGACTTTTTCACACTCACAAGTGTCTTCTTAGTTCTGAGTAGAGTTTAATGTTTTACAACCACATCTGAGAACACTTTTGGAAGTTGCATATTCAGCGTTTTCGCCGAGACATACGCTTATTCAGCCATCATTAGATTGAAAGAGAATTTACCATCCTCCTAAACGGATGTTTTGAGTAGGAACAATTTCACAAATTGCACTACTTCTTGTCCTTGAAATCATTGCTAAGCGGAAAAAAAATCGACAAATTAGAAGTTAATCAAGAAATCCGTCTCAAGAGGAATCACAGTATTGAAAGATCTTACCTAAGGAAATGTGATTTTTGGTGTAAGAGAAACCTTTGTATTGTGATTTTATTTTATTATTTTTTTTTTAACCGCCTCTAGGCTCGACGTAATTTAAAACTGCTTCTGTTGGAGAAAAAAAATCGATTTTTTTAAATTGTTTCTGTGATCCTCACAATGTTTCAAGCTGTTTCTTCCTAAAAACCTAAGGTTCCATCTCTCTTTACGTATCAGTCGACTTCTTGTTATCCTTCATAAATGCGACATTTTCGCCCTCACAAGTGTGTTCTTAATTCTAAATATAATATAATGTGTTTTAAAATCAACTTTGATAACACTTGAGGAAGTTGCACATTCAGTGTTTTAGCCGAGAAATACGCTTATTCTGCCATCATTAGATTAAAAGAGAGTGGACCTACTTCCAAAACGGATGCTATCAGCCGAAACTATTTCACAACTGGCGCTACATCTTGTCCTTGAAGTCACTGCTAAGGGGAAAAAATCGACAAATCAGAAGTTAATAATCCAGAAATCCGTCCCAAGCGGAATCACAGTAATGAAAGATTTTACCTAAGGAAAAGTGATTTTTGGTGTAAGAGAAACCTTGATATTGTGATTTTTTTTTTTTTACCGCCTCGAGGCTCGACGTAATTTAAGACTGCTTCTGTTGGAGAAAAAAAAAAAATCGAATTTTTTAAATTGTTTCGGTGATCCTCACAATGTTTCAAGCTCTTTGTTCCATCTCTCTTTACGTGTCAGTCGACTTCATGTTATAATTCATAAATGTGACAATTTCACCCTCATATGTGTCATCTTAGTTCTGAATATAATATGTTTTACAATCAACTTTGAGAACACTTGAAGAAGTTGCTTATTCAGCGTTTTAGCCGAGAAATACGCATATTCAGACATCATTATATTAAAAGAGAATGGATCTACTTCCAAAACGGATGCTTGTCACGAATTTTCTACATTATAACGTTGTGTTGAGTGAGTCGTGACATCGTCCCGTAAATTTCGATTGTCTGTTGGCGCGGCGTTAGCCGTTACACGCCGGCGCGCGCATCTCCCACGCTCGTCGCACCGCCGATTTGAATCAGAGCTCAGTTTGCTTGTAGACGCGGCGCGACGCGGGACGCCTCTCAAAGGCTCTGTGCTTTTCTAGCGTTTTTCAGATTTCAGCTTGTATTGGCGTGTCTCCTGCAGCCCCACCCACTTTGGTGATCGTCACAGCAGCTCTGTTTCATCCATACCGATCAGTATTTTCTGGTTTTTCCCTAGGCTAAGCTTTTTGAAATATTTAGCCGTTATCTGAGTGTTTCAGCGAGTGAGTGGATTCCTTTATTTGATTTGAATTTCATGTAACGTAAATTCATTTCTTTGTAATTAATAAATTCACAGTTCTTTTCTTGAGCTTTGTTAAAGTTGTTAACTGTGTTTAATTAGTCCACTCTGTTATTTAATACAGTTTGCTACTCTGCGTTAGCACAACTTTTGAATTAAATCACGGCCGGTACTTAGGCCAGCTTTAACATCACTCTCTAAATCCGTTGTGCTAGCTAGGAGTTGGCTCAGCCAAGAGCCTGTTGTTATTATTATTATTATAATTTTTTTTGATTGTTGGGGGGGGAGAAGAAACTTTCTCGTAGGCCAACGGTACAATATTGCAGCTCAATAGAGTACTCTGTCTAGTTCTCTCCTGCGTGCCGTTGAGGAAGTTTGTAATTCTCGACCCTAGAGAATTGACATAGCACACTTAGCTATACATTGTATACCAGTTATACAATATTTCACTATTTCTTGGGAATACTTAAATTTCCCCTGACATCTGGCGACACGCCAGAGGAAAAATCTCATTTTCCCCTGACAATGCTATCATCCGGAAATATTTCAAAATTTGCACTACTTCTTGTCCTTGATGTCACTGCTAAGGGGGGAAAAAAATAGACACATCAGAAGTTAATAATACAGAATTCCGTCTCAAGAGCAATCACAGTACTGAAAGATTTTATCTAACGAAATGTGGTTTTTAGTGTAACAGATACCTTGATATTGATTTTTTTTTTTTTTACCGACTCGAGGTTCGACATAATTAAAAACTGATTCTGTCGGGGAAAAATAATGTAATTTTTAAAATTCTTTCGGTGGTCCTCACAATGTTTCAAGCTATTTGATCTTTAAAAAATTATGTTCCATCTCTCTCTACGTGAAAGTCGACTTCTTGTTATCCTTCATAAATGTGACATTTTCAACCTCACAAGTGTCTTCTTAGTTCTGAATAGAGTTTAATGTGTTTTATAACCACCTTTGAGAACACTTGTGGAAGTTGCATATTCAAAGTTTTCGACGAAACATACGCTTATTCAGCCTTCATTAGATTGAGAGAGAATTTACCATCGTTCTAAACGGATGCTTTCAGCCTGAACAATTTCACAAATTGCACTACTTCTTGTCCTTGAAGTCACTGCTAAGCGGAAAAAAAAAAATCGACAAATCAGAAGTTAATAATCCAGATATACGACTCAAGAGGAATCACAGTAGTGAAAGATTTTACCTAAGGAAATGTGATTTTTGGTGTAAGAAAAACATTGATATTGTGATTTTTTTTTTTTTACCGCCTCTAGGCTCGAAGTAATTTAAAACTGCTTCTGTTGGAGAAAGAAAAATCGATTTTTTTAAATTGTTTCTGTGATCCTCACAATGTTTCAAGCAGTTTGTTCTTAAAAACCTAAGGTTCCATCTCTCTTTACGTATCAGTCGACTTCTTGTTATCCTTCATAAATGCGACATTTTCACCCTCACAAGTGTCTTCCTAGTTCTAAATATAATATAATGTGTTTTACAATCAACTTTGATAACACTTGAGGAAGTTGCACATTCAGCGTTTTTGCCGAGAAATAAGCTTATTCAGCCATCATTAGATTAAAAGAGAATGGACCTACTTCCAAAACGCATGCTATCAGCCAAAACTATTTCACAATTGGCACTACATCTTGTCCTTGAAGTCAGTGCTAATGAGAAAAAATCGACAAATCAGAAGTTAATAATCGAGAAATCCGTCTCAAGAGGAATCACAGTAATGAAAGATTTTACCTAAGGAAAAGTGATTTTTGGTGTAAGAGAAACCTTGATGTTAAGTTCCTTTTTTTTTTTTTTTTACGCCTCGAGGCTCGACTTAATTTAAAACTGCTTCTGTTGGAGAAAAAAAAATCGAATTTTTAAAATTCTTTCTGTGATCCTTACAATGTGTCAAGCAGTTTGTTCTTAAAAACCTAAGGTTTCATCTCTACGTATCAGTCGACTTCTTGTTATCCTTCATAAATGCGACATTTTCACCCTCATAAGTGTCTTCTTAGTTCTAAATATAATATAATGTGTTTTACAATCAACTTTGATATCATTTGAGGAAGTTGCACAATCAGCGTTTTAGCCGAGAAATACGCTTATTCAGCCATCATTAGATTAAAAGAGAATGGACCTACTTCCAAAACGGATGCTATCAGCCGAGAATATTTCAATCATGGCACTACATCTTGTCCTTGAAATCTCTGCTATGGGGAAAAAAATCGAGAAATCAGAAGTTAATAATCCAGAAATCTGTCTCAATAGGAATCACAATAATGAAAGATTTTACCTAAGGAAAAGTGATTTATTGTGCTAGACAAACCTTGATATTGATTTTTTTTTTTTTACCGCCTCGAGGCTCGATGTAATTTGAAACTGCTTCTGTTGGAGAAAAAAAAAATAATCGAATTTTTTAAATTGTTTCGGTGATCCTCACAATGTTTCAATCTATTTGTTCCATCTCTCTTTACGTGTCAGTCGACTTCTTGTTATCCTTCATAAATTTGACAATTTCACCCTCACAAGTGTCTTCCTAGTTCTGAATATAATATAATGTGTTTTACAATAAACTTTGGGAACACTTGTGGAAGTTGCATATTCAGCGTTTTAGCTGAATGGACCTACTTCCAAAACAGATGCAATCATCCGGAAATATTTCACAATTTGCACTACTTCATGTCCTTGATGTCACTGCTAAGGGGAAGAATAATCGGCAAATCAGAAGTTAATAATACAGAATTCCGTCTCAAGATGAATCACAGTACTGAAAGATTTACCTAACAAAATGTTATTTTTGGTGTAAAAGTTATCATGATATTGTTTTTTTTTTTTCTACCTCATCGTGGCGATAAAATTAAAAACTGTCTGTCGGGGAAAAAAATGTAATTTTTAAAATTGTTTCGGTGGTCCTCACAATGTTTCAAGCTATTTGTTCTTAAAAAAAATAAGGTTCCATCTCTCTCTACGTGTAAGTCGACTTCTTGTTATCCTTCATAAATGTGACATTTTCACCCTCACAAGTGTCTTCTAAGTTCTGAATAGAGTTTAATGTGTTTTACAACCACCTTTGAGAACACTTGTGGAAGTTGCATATTCAACGTTTTCGACGAAACATACGCTTATTCAGCCTTCATTAGATTGAAAGAGAATTTACCAACCTTCTAAACGGATATTTTCAGCCAGAACAATTTCGCGAATTGCACTATTTCTTGTCCTTGAAGTCACTGCTAAGCGGAAAAAAAAAATCGACAAATCAGAAGTTAATAATCCAGAATTCCGTCTCAAGAGGAAACACAGTATTGAAAGATTTTACCTAAGGAAAAGTGATTTTTGGTGTAAGAGAAACCTTGATATTGTGATTTTGTTGTCTACCGCCTCGAGGCTCGACGTAATTTAAAACTGCTTCTGTTGGAGAAAAAAAAATCGAATTTTTTAAATTGTTTCGGTGATCCTCACAATGTTTCAAGCTATTTGTTCTTTAAAGCCTAAGGTTCCACCTCTGTTTACGTGTCAGCCGACTTCTTGTCATCCGTCATAAATGTGACATTTTCAACCTCACAAGTGTCTTCTTAGTTATGAATATAATATAATGTTTTTCAATCAACTTTGAGAACAATTGAGGAAGTTGGATATTCAGCGTTTTATCAGAGAAAAAAACATATTCAGCCATGATTATATTAAAAGAGAATGGACCTACTTCCAAAACGAGTGCTATCATCCGAGAATATTTCACAATTTGCAATACTTCTTGTCCTTGATGTCATTGCTAAGGGGAAAAATAAATCGACAAATCAGAAGTTAATAATACAGAATTACGTCTAAGGATGAATCACAGTACTGAAAGATTTTATCTAAGGAAATGTGGTTTTGGTGTAACAGAAACCTTGATATTGTGGAAATATTCGCTTTATTTTAAAGCCTCGAGGCACGAGGTAATTTAAAACTGCTTCTGTTCTAGGAAAAAAAATCGAATTTTTTAAATAGTTTCGGTAATCCTCACAATGTTTCAAGTTATTTGTTCTTAAAAACCTAAGGTTCCATCTCTCTTTACGTGTCAGTTGATTTCCTGTTATCCTTCAAAAATGTGACAGTTTCACCCTCACAAGTGTGTTCTAACTTCTGAATATAATATAATGTGTATTACTATTAACTTTGAGAACACTTGACGAAGTTGCATATTCAGCGTTTTCGCCGAGACATACTCTTATTCAGCCTTCATTATATTGAAAGAGAACTTACCAACCTCCTAAACGGAGGTTTTCTGCCGGATCAATTTTGACAAATTACACTACTTCTTGTCCTTGAAGTCACTGCTAAGGAGAAAAAAAATCGACAAATCAGAAGTTCATCCAGAAATACGTCTCAAGAGGTATCACAGAATTGAAAGATTTTACCTAAGGAAATGTGATTTTTGGTGTAAGAGAAACCTTGATATTGTGATTTTTTTTTCTACCTCCTCGTGGCTCGACGTAATTAAAACTGCTTCTGTTGGAGAAAAAAAAATCGAATTTTTATAAATTGTTTCGGTGATCCTCACAATGTTTCAAACTATTTGTTCCTAAAAACTTAAGGTGCCATCTCTCTTTACGTGTCAGTCGACTTCTTGTTATCCTTCATAACATTTTCATCCTCACAATTGTCTTAGCTCTGAATTAAATATAATGTGTATCACTATCAACTTTGAGAACATTTGAGGAAGTTGCATATTCAGCGTTTTCGCCGAAAAATACGCTTATTCAGCTTTCATTAGAACGATAGAGAATTGACCTACCTTCCAAACGGATGCTATCAGCGTAACTATTTCGCAATTTGCACTACTTCTTTTCCTTGAAGGCACTGCTAAGGTGGAAAAAAATCGACTTTTCAGAAGTTAATAATATAGAATTCCGTCTCAAGAGCAATCACAGTACTGAAAGATTTTGCCTAACGAAATGTGGTTTATGGTGTAACAGAAACTTGATATTGTGATATATATATATTTTTTTTACCAGCTCGAGGTTCGACGTAATTATAAACTGATTCTGTTGGGAAAAAAATCTAATATTTAAAATTGTTTCTGTGGTCCTCACAATGTTTCAAGATATTTGTTCTTAAAAAATAAATGTTCCATCTCTCCTTACTTGTCAGTCGACTTCTTGTTATCCTTCATAAATGTGACATTTTCACCCTCACAAGTGTCTTCTTAGTTCTGAGTAGAATATAATGTGTTTTACAATAACTTTTGAGAACACTTGTGGAAGTTCCATATTCAGCGTTTTCGCGGAGACATACGCTTATTCAGGCTTCATTAGATTGAAAGAGAATTAACCAACCTCCTAAACGGATGTTTTGAGCAGGAACAGTTTCACAAATTGCACTACTTCTTGTCCTTGAAATCACTGCTATTCGGAAAAAAAAAATCGACAAATAAGAAGTTAATAATATAGAAATCCGTCTCAAGAGGAATCACAGTATTGAAAGATTTTACCTAAGGAAATGTGATTTTTGGTGTAAGAGAAACGTTGATATTGTGATTTTTTTTTTTTTTTTTACCGCCTCTAGGCTCGATGTAATTTAAAACTGCTTCTGTTGGAGAAAAAAAGAATAGAATTTTTTAAATTGCTTCTGTGATCCTCACAATGTGTCAAGCTGTTTGTTCTTAAAATCGTAAGGTTCCATCTCTCTTGACGTATCAGTCGACTTCTTGTTATCCTTCATAAATGCGACATTTTCAGCCTCATAAGTGTCTTCTTAGTTCTAAATATAATATAATGTGTTTTACAATCAACTTTGATATCACTTGAGGAAGTTGCACATTCAGCGTTTTAGCCGAGAAATACGCTTATTCAGCCATCATTATATTAAAAGAGAATGGACCTACTTCCAAAACGGATGCTATCAGCCGAGAATATTTCAATAATGGCACTACATCTTGTCCTTGAAATCTCTGCTAAGGGGAAAAAAATCGACAAATCAGAAGTTAATAATCGAGAAATCTGTCTCAATAGGAATCACAATAATGAAAGATTTTACCTTAGGAAAAGTGATTTATGGTGTAAGACAAACCTTGATATTGATTTTTTTTTTTACCGCCTCGAGGCTCGATGTAATTTAAAACTGCTTCTGTTGGAGAAAAAAAAAAAATCGAATTTTTTAAATTGTTTCGGTGATCCTCACAATGTTTCAATCTATTTGTTCCATCTCTCCTTACGTGTCAGTCGACTTCTTGTTATCCTTCATAAATGTGACAATTTCACCCTCACAAATGTCTTCTTAGTTCTGAGTATAATATAATGTGTTTTACAATAAACTTTGAGAACACTTGAGGAAGTTGCATATTCAGCGTTTTTGCCGAGAAATACGTATATTCAGCCATCATTATATTAAAAGAGAATGGACCTACTTCCAAAACAGATGCAATCATCCGGAAATATTTCACAATTTGCACTACTTCATGTCCTTGATGTCACTGCTAAGGGGAAGAATAATCGACAAATCAGAAGTTTATAATAAAGAATTCCGTCTCAAGATGAATCACAGTACTGAAAGATTTACCTAACGAAATGTGGTTTTTGGTGTAACAGATACCTTGATATTGATTTTTTTTTTTTTTTACCGACTCGAGGCGACATAATTAAAAACTGACTGTCGGGGGAAAAAATGTAATTTTTAAAATTGTTTCGGTGGTCCTCACAACGTTTCAAGCTATTTGTTCTTTAAAAAAATAAGGTTCAATCTCTCTCTACGTGTAAGTCGACTTCTTGTTATCCTTCATAAATGTGACATTTTCACCCTCACAAGTGCCTTCTAAGTTCTGAATAGAGTTTAATGTGTTTTACAACCACCTTTGAGAACACTTGTGGAAGTTGCATATTCAACGTTTTCGACGAAACATACGCATATTCAGCATTCATTAGATTGAAAGCGATTTTACCAACCTTCTAAACGGATGCTTTCAGCCAGAACAATTTCACGAATTGCACTATTTCTTGTCCTTGAAGTTACTGCTAAGCGGAAAAAAAAAATCGACAAATCTGAAGCTAATAACCCAGAAATCCGTGTCAAGAGGAAACACAGTATTGAAAGATTTTACCTAAGGAAATGTGAATTTTGGTGTAAGAGAAACCTTGATATTGTGATTTTTTTTTTTTTTTTTACCGCCTCAAGGCTCGACGTAATTTAAAAATGCTTCTGTTGGAGAAAAAAATAATCGAATTTTTTAAATTGTTTCGGTGATCCTCACAATGTTTCAAGCTATTTGTTCCACCTCTCTTTACATGTCAGTCGACTTCTTGTTATCCTTCATAAATGTGACAATTTCACCCTCACAAGTATCTTCTTAGTTCTGAATATAATATAATGTGTTTTCCAATAATCTTTGAGAACACTTGAGGAAGTTGGAAATTCAGCGTTTTAGCCGTGTAATACGTATATTGAGCCATCATTATATTAACAGACAATGGACCTACTTCCAAAACAGATGCTATCATCCGGAAATATTCCACAATTTGCACTACTTCTAGTCCTTGATGTCACTGCTAAGGGGAAGAATAATCGACAAATCAGAAGTTAATAATACAGAATTCCGTCTCAGGATGAATCACAGTACTGAAAGATTTACCTAACGAAATGTGGTTTTTGGTGTAACAGATACCTTGATATTGATTTTTTTTTTTTTTTACCGGCTCGAGGTTTGACATAATTAAAAACTGACTCTGTCGGGAAAAAAAATGTAATTTTTAAAATTGTTTCGGTAGTCCTCATAATGTTTCAAGCTATTTGTTCTTAAAAAAAATAAGGTTCCATCTCTCTCTACGTGTAAGTCGACTTCTTGTTATCCTTCATAAATGTGACATTTTCACCCTCACAAGTGTCTTCTAAGTTCTGAATAGAGTTTAATGTGTTTTACAACCACCTTTGAGAACACTTGTGGAAGTTGCATATTCAACGTTTTCGACAAAACATACGCTTGTTCAGCCTTCATTAGATTGAAGGAGAATTTACCAACCTTCTAAACGGATGCTTTCAGCCAGAACAATTTCACAAATTGCACTACTTCTTGTCCTTGAAGTCACTGCTAAGCGGAAAAAAAAAAAATCGACAAATCTGAAGTTAAAAATCCAGAAATCCGTCTCAAGAGGTAACACAGTATTGAAAGATTTTACCTAAGGAAATGAGATGTTTGGTGTAAGAGAAACCTTGATATTGTGATTTTGTTGTCTACCGCCTCGAGGCTCGACGTAATTTAAAACTGCTTCTGTTGGAGAAAAAAAAATCGAATTTTTTAAATTGTTTCGGTGATCCTCACAATGTTTCAAGCTATTTGTTCTTTAAAACCTAAGGTTCCACCTCTGTTTACGTTTCAGCCGACTTCTTGTAATCCGTCATAAATGTGACATTTTCAACCTCACAAGTGTCTTCTTAGTTATGAATATAATATAATGTTTTACAATCAACTTTGAGAACAATTGAAGAAGTTGGATATTCAGCGTTTTATCAGAGAAAAACACATATTCAGCCATCATTATATTAAAAGAGAATGGACCTACTTCGAAAACGAGTGCTATCATCCGAGAATATTTCACAATTTGCAATACTACTTGTCCTTGATGTCACTGCTAAGGGGAAAAATAAATCGACAAATCAGAAGTTGATAATACAGAATTACGTCTAAGGATGAATCACAGTAATGAAAGATTTTATCTAAGGAAATGTGGTTTTGGTGTAACAGAAACCTTGATATTTTGGTAATATTCGCTTTATTTTAAAGCCTCGAGGCACGAGGTAATTTGAAACTGCTTCTGTTCTAGGAAAAAAAATCGAATTTTATAAATAGTTTCGGTAATCCTCACAATGTTTCAAGTTATTTGTTCTTAAAAACCTAAGGTTCCATCTCTCTTTACGTGTCAGTTGACTTCCTGTTATCCTTCAAAAATGTGACATTTTCACCCTCACAAGTGTGTTCTAACTTCTGAGTATAATATAATGTGTATTACTATTAACTTTGAGAACACTTGAGGAAGTTGCATATTCAGCGTTTTCGCCGAGACATACTCTTATTCAGCCTTCATTATATTGAAAGAGAACTTACCAACCTCCTAAACGGAGGCTTTCTCCCGGAACAATTTTGACAAATTGCACTACTTCTTGTCCTTGAAGTCACTACTAAGGAGAAAAAAAATCGACAAATCAGAAGTTAATCCAGAAATCCGTCTCAAGAGGTATCACAGAATTGAAAGATTTCACCTAAGGAAATGTGATTTTTGGTGTAAGAGAAACCTTGATATTGTGATTTTTTTTCTACCTCCTCGAGGCTCGACGTAATTTAAAAGTGCTTCTGTTGGAGAAAAAAAAAATCGAATTTTTATAAATTGTTTCGGTGATCCTCACAATGTTTCAAACTATTTGTTCCTAAAAACTTCAGGTGCCATCTTTCTTTACGTGTCAGTCGACTTCTTGTTATCCTTCATAACATTTTCACCCTCACAATTGTCTTAGCTCTGAATAAAATATAATGTGTATCACTATCAACTTTGAGAACATTTGAGGAAGTTGCATATTCAGCGTTTTCGCCGAAAAATACGCTTATTCAGCTTTCACTAGAACGATAGATAATTGACCTACCTTGCAAACGGATGCTATCAGCGTAACTATTTCACAATTTGCACTACTTCTTGTCCTTGAAATCACTACTAAGTGGAAAAAAAATCGACAAATTAGAAGTTAATAATCCAGAAATCCGTGTCAAGAGGAATCACAGTAGTGAAAGAATTTACCTAAGGAAATGTGATTTTTGGTGTAAGAGAAACCTTGATATTGTGATTTTGTTTTTTTACCGCCTCGAGGCTCGACGTAATTTAAAACTGCTTCTGTTGGAGAAAAAAAATCGAATTTTTTACATTCTTTCTGTGATCTTCACAATGTGTCAAGCAGTTTGTTCTTAAAAACCTAAGGTTCCATCTCTCTTTACGTATCAGTCGACTTCTTGTTATCCTTCTTAAATGCGACATTTTTAGCCTCATAAGTGTCTTCTTAATTCTAAATATAATAAATGTGTTTTATAATCAACTTTGATATCACTTGAGGAAGTTGCACATTCAGCGTTTTAGCCGAGAAATACGCTTATTGAACCATCATTAGATTAAAAGAGAATGGACCTACTTCCAAAACGGATGCTATCAGCCGAGAATATTTCAATAATGGCACTACATCTTGTCCTTGAAATCTCTGCTAAGGTGAAAAAAATCGACAAATCAGAAGTTAATAATCCAGAAATCTGTCTCAATAGGAATCACAATAATGAAAGATTTTACCTAAGGAAAAGTGATTTATGGTGCTAGACAAACCTTGATATTGATTTTTTTTTTTTTTACCGCCTCGAGGCTCGATGTAATTTAAAACTGCTTCTGTTGGAGAAAAAAAAATAATCGAATTTTTTAAATTGTTTCGGTGATCCTCACAATGTTTCAATCTATTTGTTCCATCTCTCTTTACGTGTCAGTCGACTTCTTGTTATCCTTCATAAATGTGACAATTTCACTCTCAGAAGTGTCTTCTTAGTTCTGAATATAAAATAATGTGTTTTATAATCAACTTTGAGAACACATGAGGAAGTTGCATATTCAGCGTTTTAGCCGAGAAATATGCATATTCAGCCATCATTATATTAAAAGAGAATGGACCTACTTCCAAAGCGGATGCTATCATCCGGAAATATTTCACAATTTGCACTACTTCTTGTCCTTGATGTCAATGCTAAGGGGAAAAAAAATCGACAAATCAGAAGTTAATAATACAGAATTCCGTCTCAAGAGCAATCACAGTACTGAAAGATTTTACCTAACGAAAAGTGATTTTTGGTGTAACAGAAACCTTGATATTGATTTTTTTTTTTTTTTTTACAGACTCGAGGTTCGACGTAATTAAAAACTGATTATGTCGGGAAAAAAATCTAATTTTTAAAATTGTTTCGGACGTCCTCACAATGTTTCAAGCTATATGTTCTTAAAAAAATAAGGTTCCATCACTCTCCACGTGTCAGTCGACTTCTTGTTATCCTTCATAAATATGACGTTTTCACCCTCACAAGTGTCTTCTTAGTTCTTAGTAGAGTTTAATGTTTTACAACCACCTTTGAGAACACTTTTGGAAGTTGCATTTTCAGCGTTTTCGCCGAGACATACGCTTATTCAGCCTTCATTAGATTGAAAGAGAATTTACCAACCTCCTAAACGGATGTTTTGAGCCGGAACAATTTCACAAATTGCACTACTTCTGGTCCTTCAAATCATTGGTAAGCGGAAAAAAAATCGTCAAATTAGAAGTTAATAATCCAGAGATCCGTTTCAAGAGGAATCACAGTATTGAAAGATCTTACCTAAGGAAATGTGATTTTTGGTGTAAGAGAAACCTTGATATTGTGATTTTTTTTTTTTTACCGCTCCAGGCTCGACGTAATTTAAAACTGCTTCTGTTGGAGAAAAAACATCGAATTTTTTAAATTGTTTCTGTGATCCTCACAATGTTTCAAGCAGTTTGTTCTTAAAAACCTACAGTTCCATCTCTTTACGTATCAGTCGACTTCTTGTTATCACTCATACATGCGACATTTTCGCTCTCGCAAGTGTCTTCTTAATTTTAAATATAATATAATGTGTTTTAAAATCAGCTTTGATAACACTTGAGGAAGTTGCACATTCAGCGTTTTAGCCGAGAAATACGCTTATTGAACCATCATTAGATTAAAAGAGAATGGACCTACTTCCAAAACGGATGCTATCAGCCGAAACTATTTCACAATTGGCACTACATCTTGTTATTGAAGTCACTGCTAAGGGGAAAAAAATCGACAAATCACAAGTTAATAATCCAGAAATCCGTCTCAAGAGGAATCACAGTAATGAAAGATTTTACCTAAGGAAAAGTGATTTTTGGTGTAAGAGAAACTTTGATATTTTTTTTTTTTTTTTTCACCTCCGAGATGCTCGATATTTTAAAAAACATCTTCTGTTGGAGAAAAAAAAATAATCGAATTTTTAAAATAGTTTCGGTGTTCCTCACAACGTTAAAGCTATTTGTTCCATCTCTCTTTACGAGTCAGTCGACTTCTTGTTATCCTTCATAAATGTGACAATTTCACCCTCACAAGTGTCTTCTTAGTTCTGAATATAATATGTTTTACAATCAACTTTGAGAACACTTGAGGAAGTTGCATATTCAGCGTGTTAGCCGAGAAATACGCTTATTCAGCCATCATTATATTAAAAGAGAATGGACCTACTTCCAAAACGGATGGTATCATCCGGAAATATTTCACAATTTGCACTACTTCTTGTCCTTGATGTCACTGCTAAGGGGAAAAAAATCGACAAATCAGAAGTTAATAATACAGAATTCCGTCTCAAGAGCAATCACAGTACTGAAAGATTTTACCTAACGGAATGTGGTTTTTGGTGTAACAGATACCTTGATATTGATTTTTTCTTTTTTTTACCGACTCGAGGTTCAACATAATTAAAAACTGATTCTATCGGGAAAAAAAAGGAATTCTTAAAATTGTTTCGGTGGTTCTCACAATGTTTCAAGCTATTTGTTCTTAAAAAAAAAAAAGGTTCCATCTTTCTCTACGTGTAAGTCGACTTCTTGTTATCCTTCATGTGACATTTTCACCCTCACAAGTGTCTTCTTAGTTCTGAGTAGAGTTTAATGTGTTTTACACCCACCTTTGAGAACACTTGAGGAAGTTGCATATTCAGCGTTTTCGCCGAGACATACGCTTATTCAGCCTTCATTAGATTGAAAGAGAATTTACCAACCTTCTAAACGGATGCTTTCAGCCAGAACAATTTCACTATTTGCACTACTTCTTTTTCTTGAAGTCAGTGCTAAGTGGGAAAGAAATCGACAAATCAGAAGTTAATAATCCAGAAATCCGTCTCAAGAGGAATCACAGTATTGAAAGATTTTACCTAAGGAAATGTGATTTTTGGTGTAAGAGAAACCTTGATATTGTGATTTTTTTTTTCTACCGCCTCGAGGCTCGACCAAATTTAAAACTGACTGTTCTAGAAAAAAAAAATCGAATTTTTAAAATAGTTTCGGTAATCCTCACAATGTTTCAAGCTATTTGTTCTTTAAAACCTAAGGTTCCGTCTCTCTTTACGTGTCAGTTGACTTCTTGTTATCCTTCAAAAATGTGACATTTTCACCCTCACAAGTGTCTTCTAACTTCTGAGTATAATATAATGTGTATTACTATCAACTTTGAGAACACTTGAGGAAGTTGCATATTCAGCGTTTTCGCCGAGACACGCTTATTCAGAGTTCATTAGATTGAAAGAGAACTTTTCAACCTCCTAAACGTAGGCTTTCTGCCAGAACAATTTCACAAAATGCACTACTTCTTGCCCTTGAAGTCACTGCTAAGGGAGAAAAAAAATCTACAAATCAGAAGTTAATAATCCAGAAATCCGTGTGAAGAGGAATCACAGAATTGAAATATTTTACCTAAGGAAATGTGATTTTTGGTGTAAGAGAAACCTTTCTATTGTGATCTTTTTTTTCTACCGCCTCGAGGCTCGACGTAATTTAAAACTGCTTCTGTTGGAGAAAAAAAATTCGAATTTTTATAAATTGTTTCTGTGATCCTCACAATGTTTCAAACTATTTGTTTCTTAAGGTGCCATCTTTCTTTACGTGGCAGTCGACTTCTTATCCTTCATAACATTTTCACCCTCACAAGTGTCTTAGCTCTGAATAAAATATAATATGTATCACTATGAACTTTGAGAATATTTGAGGAAGTTGCATATTCAGCGTATTCGCCGAGAAATACGCTTATTCAGCTTTCATTAGAACGAAAGAAAATTGACCTACCTTCAAAACGGATGCTATCAGCCGTAACTATTTCACAATTTGCACTACTTCTTTTCCTTGAATGCACTGCTAAAGGGGAAAAAAAATCGACATTTCAGAAGCTAATAATATAGAATTCCGTCTCAAGAACAATCACAATACTGAAAGATTTTGCCTAACGAAATGTGGTTTTTGGTGTAACAGATACTTGATATTGTGATTTTTTTTTTTTACCACCACGAGGTTCGACATAATTGAAAACTGATTCCGTTGGAAAAAAGAATCTAATTTTAAAAATTGTTTCTGTGGTCCTCACAATGTTTCAAGCTATTTGTCATTAAAAAAAATAATGTTCCTTCTCTCCTTACGTGTCAGTCGACATCTTGTTATCCTTTATAAGTGTGGCATTTTCACCCTCACAAGTGTCTTGTTAGTTCTGAGTAGAGTATAATATGTTTTACAATCACCTTTGAGAACACTTGTGGAAGTTGCATATTCAGCGTTTTCGCCGAGACATACGCTTATTCAGCCTTCATTAGACTGAAAGTCAATTTTCCAACCTCCTAAACGGATGTTTTGAGCCGGAACAATTTCACAAATTGCACTGCTTCTGTCCTTGAAATCACTGCTAAGCGAAAAATAAAATCGACAAATCAGAAGTTAATAATCCAGAAATGCGTGTCATGAGGAATCACAGTATTGCAAGATTTTACCTAAGGAAATGTGAATCTTGTAACAGAAACCTTGATATTGTGATTTTTTTTTTTTTTTACCGCCTCGAGGCTCGACGTAATTTAAAACTGCTTCTGTTGGAGAAAAAAAAAATCGAATTTTTATAAATTGTTTCGGTGATCCTCACAATGTTTCAAAGTATTTGTTCCCAAAAGCTTAAGGTGCCATCTTTCTTTACGTGTCAGTCGACTTCTTGTTATCCTTCATAACATTTTCACCCTCACAAGTGTCAGCTCTGAATAAAATATAATGTGTATCATTATCAACTTTGAGAACATTTGAGGAAGTTGCATATTCAGCGTTTTCGCCGAGAAATACGCTTATTCAGCTTTCATTTGAACGAAAGAGAATTGACCTACCTTCAAAACGGATGCTATCAGCCGTAACTATTTCACAATTTGCACTACTTTTCCTTGAAGGCACTGCTAAGGGGGAAAAAATCGACATTTCAGAAGATAATAATATAAAATTTTGTCTCAAGAGCAATCACAGTACTGATAGATTTTGCCTAACGAAATGTGGTTATTGGTGTAACAGAAACATTGATATTGTGATTTGTTTTTACCACCTCGAGGTTCGACGTAATTAAAAATTGATTCTGTTGGTGAAAAAAAATCTAATTTTTAAAATTGTTTCTGTGGTCCTCACAATGTTTCAAGCTATTTGTTCTTAAAAAAATAATGTTCCATCTCTCTTTACGTGTTAGTCGACTTCTTGTTATCCTTCATAAATGTGACATTTTCACCCTCACAAGTGTCTTCTTAGTTCTGAGTAGAGTTTAATGTGTTTTACAATCACCTTTGAGAACACTTGAGGAAGTTTCATATCCAGCGTTTTCGCCGAGACATACGCTTATTCAGCCTTCATTAGATTGAAAGAGAATTTACCAATCTCCTAAACAGAGGCTTTGAGCCGGAACAATTTCACAAATTGCGCTGCTTCTTGTCCTTGAAATCACTGCTAAGCGGAAAATAAAATCGACAAATCAGAAGTTAATAATCCAGAAATCCGTGGCAAGAGGAATCACAGTATTGAAAGATTTTACCAAAGGAAATGTGATTTTTGTTGTAACAGAAACCTTGATATTGTGATTTTTTTTTTTTCCCGCCTCGAGGCTCCACGTAATTTAAAACCGCCTCTGTTGGAGAAAAAAAAATCGAATTTTTATAAATTGTTTCGGTGATCCTCACAATGTTTCAAAGTATTTTTTTTTTTAAACTTAAGGTGCCATCTTTCTTTACGTGTCAGTCGACTTCTTGTTATCCTTCAAAACATTTTCACCCTCACAAGTGTCAGCTCTGAATAAAATATAATGTGTATCACTATCAACTTTGAGAACATTTGACGAAGTTGCATATTCAGCGTTTTCGCCGAGAAATACACTTAATCAGTTTTCATTAGAACAAAAGAGAATTGACCTACCTTCAAAACGGATGCTATCAGCCGTAACTATTTCACAATTTGCACTACTTCTTTTCCTTGAAGGCACTGCTAAGGGGGAAAAATCGACATTTCAGAAGTTAATAATACAGAAATCTGTCTCAAGAGCAATCACAGTACAGAAAGATTTTGCCTAACGAAATGT
>JAGKTI010016378.1:0-16030 GCA_018397915.1 Birgus latro
TCCAAATGAGTGCATCGTGTACAGAAATCCTCATGAAAACAATCTCCACTCTGCTACCCACACCTCTCACTCTCTGTTTACACTCTTAACTGACTGCTTATGACTACATTAACTCCCCACCCTTCTACCTGCACCTCTCAACTCTATATCCACAGCTATCATGCTTGCCTGAATGTGTGGAGTATGGAGATCCATAATAAAAACATTCATTCACCACTGCCAACTACACCATCCAACTGTGTAGGCTAGAGTGTGTGTATTAGGCAACTGGGTGTAAATATTATGGGGGAAGGGGAGTTACAGTACCACATCCTTGATTTATAATAAGAATTACCTGTACTCAATCCTCACCCTGCTCCATATACCTCTTGAGAAGTTGTCTGACATTTGAATGGATGTGAATTTGATCCCAATCTGGGAAAGTGAAGTCTGATGATCTGACATTAATTTTGTTGAAATTACTTTACTTTGCTGATCGGATGAGAAGCGAAGCAGAGTAATTTCAACATAACGATGATGATGATGATGATGATGATGAAATTACTTTACTCATCTTTCACAAAACCTACTAATATGTCATAAAATCATCCAAACCAATTCTGAATGAGACAGCCCCAGCACATATTCTGTATGAACAGCAGGTAGCAGCACCAAAGTGGTGACATATAAAGTTCTTTTTTATGTATGAAGATTGCAAGGGATTGGGGAACTAACAGCCAAGTCTGCCCAGAAATGAACATCAATATGAGTATAAGCACACATGCATCCTTACTCGCATTAATACAAACACACGTGTGCATGCACTCATGCACACACCAATACACACACACACTCACTCTTTCTCTCTTACTTGAATGCATGGAGTATGAAGATGCCTATAACAACTGTGAAGAAGCCAGCTATAACTCCTATGACGTCCCTGGCCGGCAGTCCACGCCACTCCTTGAATAATACGGCTGAAGCACCAATCACACACGCAGTGAAGAAAACATAGTAGATGGGAGTTACAAGTGATGTATTGAAGATGTCCAAGGCCTGGGGGCAGATACAAGAAAACATCATCATCATCATTTTACCTTTTTTCAACCTAAGTATGGGGTGAGGCAAGATCCAGAAACATGAAAGAAAAATCATCATCATCATCATCATCATCCTGATCTCCTATCTCATCTACGGATGGGTAAGGTAGCTATGATTTCAAATGGATGGCTACCACTGACTCTAGGAGGTACAATCATGATAGCAAAGTGATGCTACAAGCTGGGTAATTGGGCACACAATCACCAGTCTCAGGAAGGAAACATTTAGCCACAAGTATGTAAAGTCAAAAGTCCATGGTGAGACTGCCAGTGTTCCAAATCTTATTACACATCTTATATTTCTTTTTTCCCAACAGTTTCCAGGTACTGTTGCAAAGAAATGAGCTGGTCTGGGTATATATTTAAGCTTCCACTAAACAAAAAATAAAACATAAGCTATACCTTGGCCAACATCAACATGGGGACTCCTAAAGAGGAAGCATGGCATCATATTTACATACACACACACATACATCATCTAATCCTGTACTGCCCCATAAGGAGCACAGGAGCCCGGGGCTAGGCAAGTTGGTCCTGACACTTAAGATGAGAGTGACCAATCTCACACATCCCTGAGTGACATTACGTTAGCAATAAACCCCAACCACCCCTCGGATATAAACCTACACCGGTTGAAGGGCCTTAATTACCTACTAAACACCAATTATGTGGTTACCACCCAGCAGAGTAAATGGTTTCCTGGTGTACAGGATACCATTTAGAGGTTAAACTGACTGTTACCTTGTTCAAGTAGTTCATCTGGGTGCTGACACAGATCAACAGGCTGAAGATGGCAAACCAGGTGATCCAATTCTTAAACTCATTATTAGTTCCCTGTATGGTCTCCTGCAGAGAAAGCAAACAGTGTTTTCATCACTAGGACTTTCAACTGTCAATTTACAGCCACACAACAACAACTGTTTCTTAACCAAATGAGACAAACTATCCATCTGTCTATCTATTTATCTATAGTCAGATGCCTTAATTCTGGAGAGGGTGATCACAAACTACTGTACCTGCCTCTATATCACCTTATCCTCTGTCATCTGGCTGCACACCCTCAACTCATACTACCCTCATTTGTATACCTATTCCATACCACAAGTGCTGTAAACTAATGGAACTGGCAAATCAGCCTTATAGTCAGTTCTCATTTAATACTGTTTCACTTAGTTGCATCAGGAGTGCATGTGTAAATGAATTAATTCCTCTTCTTCACATACAAGGTACTAATGATTTATTATAGTCATTCCGAAGAAAGAAATATGTACAGTACTTCTTGTCTTAAACACTCCACTCACAAAAAATAAAAAAAAATTATCTCTTTTACATTTCTTTTCAATTTTTTAAAAATCAATTTTTCCCTCTCCTGTAAACTTGGTTAAAAAAAAAAAGAAGAAGAAGAAGAAGAAGAAAAATGCTTGTACACATCCTTGCCTTAAAGTAAGAATGACAAATTGTAGCAATGGAATTTTCACGTGAAATTTTCCTATGATTTAGTATGGATTTAATAAGTTAAACATGACTACAGCTGGTAACTGACAATACCCTTACAGCCTCACCTTAACAGCCAATCCAATTGCCTTGCACCCCAGCACTGAGAATCCACCGATGAGTGAGCAGATGGCAATGTAGACTGTGACGTTGCGAGATCCGTAGCGCGGGGCAAAGTGGATGATAAGCACCAGGGAGGCTGCCACTACCACAGCAACGTACACCATGAACACTGCACCAAAGGGAAAAAAGCAGGTGTTGAGAAGAAGGGGGATACTGTGCATAACAAGCTAACTGAAATGGTCCAAAGGGAACAGTATGCCAACTGGGGAGAGAGAGAGAGAGAGAGAGAGAGCAGGATAGGTATTGATAGTGTGAAGGATAGAAATGAAGGAATAGCAGATGAGGAACATTGGAGATTTGGGAAGAGGAACATTGGGAGATTTTGCATCAGGGATGTATAACACAAAAGTACAATATTAAAAGAGGGGAAAGAAATTCTAGGCTGCCTTCATGGATCTAGAGAAAGTACTGCATGTAACAGAATTCAGACGGGAAATGTGGAAGTTGCTGTGAATGGAGTAGATAGGAAAATAAATGCTTTTATGAGTACAGTATGTATGATGCACAAGTAGTAATGCATATGAAAGATAAAGTGTGCAAGTTCTTTTATTTAAACACTGGACATATTGTTGACACAGTTCTGTAAAATGTAGCTGAGTTAAGAGTTGCAAGGCTTGGCAAATAAGTTTGGGTTTTGTGCAAGAAATGAAATCTGAAAGCGAATGAAGCAGTGTACATTTATGGTTAAGGTTAGGGGAGAAATGAAGCAACAGTGTGTAGCAAGGCTGAAGAGTCAAGAAATGGAAAATGTGACTGACTTCACCTATGCAGGAAGTGATGAGCACGGAAAGCTTAGAACAGCAAAGAAAGGGTATGGCTAGGAAGGAGGGTTGCAAGTATGCTGAGAGCAGTGGCAATGAATTAAAGGATGAGTATGGAAGTTAAGGTATTTCATAACAACACTAACTGTACCCCCATTCTAACATACGGACGTGAAGCTTGGACTTTGCTGGAAGAACAAAAGTCAGAAGTGGAATTTAAAAAAAAAAAAAAAAAATGCAACAGACAGTGATAAGAGAAAGTTAAGGAGCCTTCTGCTGTAGGTTTTGGATGTGCTGGAAAGTATTAGGGGCACCCACTATGGTTTGGTCATGTGCAGTGAATGAAAAATGACATTACAGTACGAAGTGTATGTTAGTGAAGCAGAAGGAGAGAGGGAGTGTATATGAATCAGTGGTGTGGAATGGAGGGAGGACTGCCAAACATGAAAAATACAGAACCATGGGAATTTGTTCATGGTCACCCCCTCCAGAATTTAGGCATATGACTATGGAAACAAAAAAAGGAAAATGCAGGAGAGACAATACTAAAAAACATTTTCCAACTCTAACTCAAGCTGCCAAGATCCTCACCTGGATCGACAAGCTTGACAGCAAGGTCCTCCATGCTGGTGACCTCAGATTCCTTGGGGGCATGGATCACAACCACTGTCGCACCAAGCAGGCACAGTGCACATCCAAGCTGACACACAAATAGAGTACTTCCTTGTTATTCAAAGAGGTATTCCAAAAAATCACAGAGCTATCCAAAACTGTACACAGGACACTAAATTTTCCCATACAAGGTGTGTTATATAAATATTGAGGGTCTTGTACTGGTCAAACATATTTTCATTACTGTTCATAAAGACAGGAAATGTCCTGTAATCTGACCACCAATAATCCGAAAATCCCAATACAGTACTCCGAAAATGAATTGAGTGAAAATTAAAACTATTCTGGGAGCAAATCAAGTGGATTTTTTTCTCTCTTTCTCTGGGCTTTATCTATGGATTTTATCTGGCTTGGACTTGCTATACAGCTACACTTCTATGCATTTCTGGTGATTCAGCTACAGTTCAATGCATTTTCAGTGAGTAAAAAATAACTGTAAGTGTTTATTTAATGATGCTCCCTACGTATCAACAAGTGGGTTGGTGAAGGGTTAGTGCCCCTCCCCGTAAAACAAATAACTCAAAGTCAAATGGCCACCCCTTACGGGATTATGGCGTCAGGCAATAGATAGATAGATAGTTTATTTAACGATGATGTACATACATACTTCTGATGTTTTTAGGTCCCTCCCAACAGTCCGAAAAAAACTAATTCGAAAGACCCTTGGTCCCTTGACATTTGGATTACAGGACTTTTACTGTACTTTCTGAGTGAAGTTTTCTTAAGTATTTTGAAATACAGCAGCCTAGCATCATGACCCAACATCTTGAAAGGGGTTACATGAGACTGGATGCTACAGTTTATGTTACTGGTACAGTACTGACCTTATGTTACTGTTTATGTTATTATTTTTGCTACTACTACACTGATGTTTGTTACTGGTTACTGTTTATACTACTGTGTTTATAGTATTGATTCTGTTACTGCTTGTTAGTTTGTTACTGTTACCATGTTTCTTACTGTTTATGTTACTGTGTTAAGTAACTGTATACTGTATATAGCTCTTTACTGCTGTGTATATGTTAATGCTCATGTAACTGAGACTATTACTGTGTTTATGATAATGTTTATGTTAGTGTTTCTATTACTGTTTAAGATATTGTGAAATCCCCACCTTGCCAAGTATGTTGAGATCTTCATTGAGGAAGTACTGTGACAGAAGTGCAGTGACGATGACTGAGAGTGCTCCCAGTGGTGTGACGAGGGTTGCTGGGGCGAAGGCATATGCGATAAAGTTGAGTGCCTCCCCGAACCCCATGGAGAGCAGCCCGGCCCACCACAACCAATGTCGCAGGTACCCATAACCCCCAGCCCCAGCCCTAACACCCCCAGACTTTCCTAGGGCCAGCAACGACTTCTTCTTCAAGATAAAACTCCCACCGATGAATATGGAGGATGAGATGGACAGCCCCAAGCCAATGTATAGGTCGGGGCCATAAGGAAGCGCATCACCCGTTGTTGGTGCCATACTAACTGAGTCCCCCTCCATTTTGCCTTGGCCTTCTGCCCAGGCTGTTCTACGTCCTGTAATGATATCTGTTATTATTGTTATTGCTCTGGCCCCAAGCTAATCTGTATGTGAGGCTGGCAGACTGCAGGCTAAAGTGAGAGGGAGTTGAGGAAAATTTGTATACTGTAATCAGGCAGTGGAGTTGCCCTGTTATATCAGTGCCACAACATGAAGACACCCCTCACTGGCACAAACAGTATCAGTACTCTACATAAATCTTTTCAGCCCAATTTATTTCTTGCTACCATCTGACTACTCTATTCATATCAAGAGACTCTTTAACTGGAAGGGTTGGATACTGCCTTCATTACTTCTTTCACTATTACAGACCTTTTTTAGGTTGAGGAGGGAAGGGGAGGTGAGGGTGGGGGGATGAGGATGATGCTGGACTGACTACTTGTAAAATGAACATTACGTCAAACAAAAGAGGTTACTCGTACAAGTAGTAAGGCATTCCTCATTTAAAGATGTTTCATAAATAAGTTGCCAATGAATTAAAACTATTTTTTCAACTTCAATTATAACAATTTTTCCACCTTCAAGCTGCCTACAACTTACTAGCAAGTTTCTCATAATAAAGCCCCATTCAAGTAAGACTTCTTCTTTCATGCTTTGAAGTCCTAAGTATTGAAGCAAAAAAAACGTTTCACTATTTTTTTCTTTTCTTAACCTATTAACTCTGAGGTTACAGTTTTTCCCATTACTTTTTCTTCTACCAGACATTTTTTTTCTTCCCAGCTTTGGGAAGACATCTTGCACTGAAGGAACTAATGAAGGTTACATCCAACCAGTTCCAGTTCAAAATCTCTCTTCTGTGATTGATAAAATCAAATTAATCCCTTAGAGTCGTATGATGTATTTCTTGTTCTGTCTTGAAGTCAGATGCTTATAACCAGTTTAGGACAGACTTTCTGAACTGCATGGGTCTGATTATGACTTAAATTAACAGCAACTCTCTCACACTAACAGGCAGCCTTCCTAGGCAATGTATAGGCATAATTATCTGGGGATAATAAAAATAAAGTGCAAAATACATCAATGGGCTCAAGAAGCTAACACCTTCAATTTTATTTTATTCTTGCTCTCTCTCCAGATGATCTGATACAGATTAGGAGACACCCCATGTTGTGAAGGGGTAAATGACAGCTCTATTCATTCTTCCAGTTTTAAGCCTCTCTTAAGCCATGTAAACCTGTCTGGTGTGTAGTAAGAATGGAATATACAACATGCTGCAGTAATTACATGGTTAGTGGTGCTGGTTAAAAAGCTGATGGCTATTAGCACCAGGGTTCAAATCCTGATTTTTGCAGCTGATGTCAGTTGACTTAGGTGTCCATCCATCTTTGTGAATCAGTAGGCAAAATAATTATTGAATCCAGGGTACAACATACAGGAGGTAACTACAGTACCCTAGATGATGATGCCATGCCTTGCATCTCAAGATAGTGCTAACTAATCCACCACAGGCCAAGTTACTGAGATAATCAATACGGCTAAGTGTCTCATGGCATTTGCCCCAACCTTTACTGTTAGCTTTTTCCAATGAACTCAACAGGTACAGTACACATTTGAAAAAGGCAGGGGTGTGTACTTACCATTACCCGGCATGATGACATAATAACTGACAGCCACACAGCACAGCCCAATTGCTGTGATGGACAGAAATCCTCGCATCATCGTCCAACCTCCTACTGCACTCACTTATCAACATGCCAAACAATACTGCACTAGGACACAGTACTTGGAGTTACAAAAATAAGTGCCATATCTTCAGTCATTAACAAAAAAGAGTATAGCCTGGCAAAGCTAATCAAGGTGAAAAAATAACCAGCACATCAGGCACTATCCTTCGATTCATCGCTCAAGGACACTAGTGCATGATGATGACCAAAAATCACACAGAGGTCAGATAATTCAGGAGTGAGATAAAAAGTAATACACTGGCACAATCTTACAATCCATTACACAAAGAGACAACTGGTGTTAGCTCCATTAGAAAATTACACAGAGAATAATCAACATGCACACAGGTATAAAACTTCTGGATTGCAAAAGAGAAACTGATAATCCAGTACCATAAAAAAAAAATAAATAAGCAAACAGTGAGTCAATCCTTTTTATCGAAGTATGCTAAATGAACGGAAGACACAACAAGGCACACACGTAGACACAGAGATACGGCATGTACAGTACTGTCACCCCCTCTGACCAGCATGGTATGTGTCCTCTAAACCAAACTGATTACTGTACCTAGAGTGAGATAAGACTATTACCTCCCTCCTCTTGAGATATGGTATCAGTCAAGGGTTACTCTGTATACAAAATGGAGGGAACAGAATGGCAGAGGGTAAACAGAGGGAGAAGAATGACAGTGGAAAAACAGAGGGAGAGGAATGACAGTGGATAAATAGAGGTAAAGGAATAGCAGTGGAAAAACAGAGGGAAAGGAATGACAGTGGAAAAACAGAGGGAAAGGCATGACGGTGGATAAACAGAGGGAAAGGAATGACAGTGGATAAACAGAGGGAGAGGAATGACAGGGAATAAACAGATGGAGAGGAATGACAGGGAATAAACAGAGGGAGAAGAATGACAGTGGAAAAACAGAGGGAGAGGAATGACAGTGATAAACAAAGGTAGAGGAATGACAGTGGATAATGGGAGTAAGAGAAGTGTGGATAAAAGGAGAAAGAAGAATGAGATGAATAATGGGGGGAGAGGCAAGTCTGAAAGATGAAGATGAGGCACTACTCTCTGAAATGGAGTGAGAGACATGAAGGTAAATCAAAGAAGGCATAAGAGTGAAGTGGATATGAGAAGAAACTTTAACACTGCAAAATGAGGAAAGATAAGTGAAAGAATATTAGGGGAAAAATGTATGAATATGAATAAGAGGAGGAAGAAGAGTGAAAAATGGAAGGGAGATTAAACTTAAAAAAGATGAAGGACCACTCTGAAAAATGGAGGGACAGAGGAGAATGTAATCAGAAAGGGGAAGAGGAACTGAGGAATTATGTGAATAAAAGGATAAGGAAAAAACTCAGAAAGATAAAAATGTCGAAATAATCAACAAAATAATGGAAAGAACTAAAGCTGGCTTTATGTGGTACAGAAGATGAAGGAGCTGCAGTATAATGGTGAAAGAAGAGGTGAAGCTTTGAAAAAGTGTGAGAGGTATGTGAGGAGGTAGCCGGGAGGTGGTTCTGTTACAGCTACCTCTTATCCGGGAATTCCTCAGGAGGGAACAAAGGGTCGGAGGAGGATGACGACGACGACGACGACGATGACTGATGATGATGATGATTGATGATGATGATGATGAGTAAAAGGATGAAGAAGAGTGAAGTGAAAAATGGAGGGAGAGGTAGTGAAGTGAATAAAAGATGGAGAAGAAAAAAGGAGAAAAGATAACCATTAGTGAGGTGTTCTAGAAAATGCATGAAGGAGTGACAGAGATCAATGCAAATGGGTAAGAAATCTAGAAAAACAAAGTTTATTACTGAGAGAGAGAGAGAGAGAGAGAGAGAGAGAACAATAATTCTCACACTCCTATGACACACTCAGGTGAATAAAAAAAACTTGGCAATATCTAGACTACAACCAAATTATCCTAATCATCAGAAGATTACTGGTGGTATTATTAAGTCTCTCATATGCCAATCAATCACTTAGCTGGGAAAAAAAAAAATCATCTGGAGTAAGCTGGAAAATAAGACTAGAGCTGCTCTGACCATTAGAAAGTGAAAGCAATGGGATCAATGAAGGAGACAGGAGGCAGATAACCACATTCATGGGTATTTAGAGTGTTGGAAATGACTTACAAACATGAACTGGAATAACAGTGGGAGAGTAGTCAAATTATGAGATGGGGAAAGTAAACAGAAGTGGAATGGGGGAGGGGATACAGACAGCAGGAAAGCTTAATCCATACAGGAACTTATAGAGGCAGAGATGGGGGTATAGTCAAACTGTGTGAGGAGAAAGGTGAATGGAGGTGAAGAGAGAGAGAGATAGCATGAGTTTAATCACTTACGTCATTCATAATCGATTTCAAGCAGCATTACCAATGTTATCACTCATCCACCTGGGTAGCAGCAGTACAGTACTTTAGCAGCACCATACTAGTTGTTATAGTCCCAGGCTGATCTGGATGTGTACCTACTGAACTGCAACCTGAAGTTAATTTTCTCCTGCAATCCCCCATCCTCCTTTCAAGGGATAAGGAATGTTTGTATCATTAGGCTACAGTGCTACCTGGCTGTATCAATACCACCACATGGGGCATCCCTCTGCAGCACCAGCCATCAAAGTAGTACCAAACTGCAAAATACTGATACTGTATTGGTAATTCACTTGTGGAAATGTTCTCAGTATGTTCCTGGAATTTCACTGTACTGTAATTAAGTTTACTGGTAACCCTTTTATGGTAATGACTTTTGCCATCTTAGTCTTGCTTCCTCTAGATCATTTTATTCAATTTAAGCAGGACTTTGCACAGTGAAGGTGTTAGGAGTAGCCTACTCATACTTTGTGGAAGTTTGCCATGTGGAGCAAATGGAGTCACTGAGTGACTACAAGAGTGGAGAGGACATAGAAGGAAAGAGGAAGACAGAGGATGAGGTGGAGGGATGGGGTAGAGAGGTATACAAGTAAGAGTGGTGTGGGATGGAGGATAGGCTGTGTGATGATGAAGGACAGGGCTATGTGGAAGTGATCTGATCATGGCTATCTCCTCAGGGATTAAGGTATCTTGATAACACACACAGACAGATAGACAGTCAGACAGAAAATTTTACCTTCTAAAATGGTCAGTGGCCACTTTTTAACCTTTGGAGGGCAGGAGGCAACTCTTCAAGTAGTTAAACCACCTGGTATTCATCATAAACAAATACAGAATTTAAGATTTCTCACAGCTTGAAAGAGTTAACCAGCTCACTGGGGGGACACCTCTAGTACTGAATGGATGAATGCTGTATACCACCACCCGAGGCAGCTCACACAGCTAACTCCTCCCGTTTTAACCTAATATAATTCCTCCTATATTAAGAAGATAATAAGCTTTCTTCCACTGCTTACCATGACTTTCAATTTAACCTACACACTGTATATAGCTACTTAGGGTCATAAGATTGCCAGTTAATCCTACACTGAACACAACAGTCTGGAGAAAACAAAAGCGGAATAAAAAATACAGTACCGTGTCAGCAAATATGTGGGGTTGTGTTACAGTTTTGTATAGTTGGTTTGTTTTCCCTAGACAAAGATACATATTACTTTCTCAGCTCAGTTGATGACCGAGTGTAGTTAGATTTGTGCATAGATTTCACTAGTAACCAAGGGAACTCATACCCAATGCATAACTAAGACTCCTCAAACTTCTTGCAACTATAACTCTGTACTGAAAATAAAGGAGTGTAGCAGCTCCCTCAGATAAAAACAGACTATTGTACTGCAGTCATGGTCATCTGGTTGGTAAGATTTTGTTATCAGCCAGAAATTCATAATGCTCATGGAGGTAATTAACTCCCTGAATATAATGATTTACTGTTGTATATATTTTTTATGCAACCAGTTGATTTTACCCAATTAAAGTGGATCCCCTTGTGGACACGAAATTACGAAAGATATGTTTAACTGCAGAAACACTAAGCAACCACTGCCTTCCATACATCCATCATCCACTCCTATGTTGCCCCCTGAGAAGCACAGGAGCCCGGGGGTAGGCAAGTTGGTCCTGAGATTTGGGGTGGGTGGGGGGAACTCACTGGATTCATGGAGTTACAGTAAATCTTAAAAAAGAAAGAAAGAAAAAAAAACTCACTGAATTCATGGGGTTTCAGTAAATCTTTAAAAAAAAAAAAAAAAAAAGCATGTAGAGCATAAAATAATGAAACACTTGTACAGTATATTATACCTTTTGTTGAAAATATCTGCCATTGCAGCAGCATTCCTACATCATTACAGTACTGTATACTAGACCAATAGCTTAACCTTGACATAACTTCAGCCTGCAGTCCACTGGGTTCATGTTTCAGATGAACCAGGGATGACAACAACAACTACTACTACTACTCCTCTCAGCTAATAACACATGCACACTCAGTTGCCTCAAGAAATACACTCACGCAGCCGATCCACAGTGATTTGGAGAAACTTTTCCACCATTAGCAGTATACATATTTTCCAAAGCTCAGTTTTAGAATAATATAATGCATGGCTATACAGTACTTCCTTCCTGTAGCACTTTTTTGTCACCAGCACCATAATTTAATCTTGTTACAGCTAAATGACAAAGCAAGACTTTACTGTGGCTGTATGTCCTCACTGCACTTCTTTGTGACTAGCAACAGATTCTAGTGTTAATCACTTCTTGCAGCTCAGCATTCAACATGGAGAGATGGAAATTCTATGCCAAGTTAAAGTGGACTGACTGAAATGGGAAAGATGATGATGGTTCACCTTAACTGCTCCACGATGAGAGGTCTCCCCCTAAGCTTCTTGTTCCTCCTCCTCCTCTTCTTCATTCTGTCCTGCTCCTCTTCTATCACACTACAAACAAACACCAGTCTCCACAAAATATGCCAACAATTTTGAACACATCTGCCACATACACTACTGTGGTCCTCACATATCGCCATATCAGAACTGACATTCGCATATACAGGAAATACGACAGATAACACTGCAACATTGCTCTCAGTGGAACATGCTCTAACACTTCCAATAAACTAGATGTCTTTTACCACAGCTTGGCCCAAATTTTTTTCTTCAACTTATTTTATGTAGCTCAGTGGAAAAAAAAAGACAATATTACAGCCCCACATCCTTTCCATAGCACATCTTCATGACTTGCATTACATTCCACACTCTACTGTTATAACTCCACATTCAAGATGGAGAGATGGCAATTTCAGGCCATGTTAAACTGAAAGGACACTGTGTTACCCCAGTATATAATTTTCCCCCTTTCAACTGGATGGCATACTGTACACTACTGGTATGATACGTTTATCTCCAAACAATATCATCCACCTTATATTTTCTGACAGGAAGGGATTACAAAGTCTTAATTACCTTTACCTCTACTATGAGGCTCTGCTAACTGGATAAAATAATCTTGTAGCAGGGAGAATAAAATAAAAATTATGTTCTCATGCTGAAAGGGTTAAGATTCTGATTAGCTATCTACAGCCAGATGCCTTAATCCCAAAAGAGTGGCCTAAATAAATCACCTCCATGTCATTTTATCCTCCAACAACTGGCTGCTCTCTCTCCAACTCAAACCATCATCATTCTACTACCATACCCCTCCACTCCATCCTTCCGTTTCATCCTCAGTCTACCTCTCAGCCTGATTCGAAACACTCTTAGTCAGTTTCTCTTTCACTACCCTCTCCACAGTCCTCTGAGTATTGACAAAACCAGCTCTAATTACTCAAGCTTAATGTATTGAAAACCGGGTCTTTCTAAGACTGAAACTGCCAAAATATGTTTCTACTGCCAGAAGCATTACCTCCTTCAGTCTTATGATGTACTTTTAAATATGATGCTGCTACATCCAGAAAATTTTATTATACATCTAGGAGGATGTCCTACAGTGACAGGCTGAGCTGCACATTCTCCACACACCCTTATTTGCCATTCATGGTAAAGTCTGGGATAACTGTTACTTGAGTTTTACAGTGACAGGCTGAGCTGCACATTCTCCACACACCCTTATTTGCCATTCATGGTAAAGTTTGGGATAACTGTTACTTGAGTTTTTCAACATTTTTTTTTTCTACTGAACTTACTGTGCACCTTCCTTTATATGGTACATAGCAATACAAAGAATCAGTGTGGGAACCATCTACAGTACAGTGTACTGTTAAGGACAAAAGTCTGCCTACTATTTCACTGTGTGCACAGTGGGCTGCTTCACACCTAAGGTGGGTCTGTTACTATCCTAGGCTGCTTCACACTTGAGGCAAGTCTGTTACTGTCCTAGGCTAATTCACACTTGAGGCAGGTCTGTTACTACAGTATCCTTCCTGACGCATATGGCAATGAGAATAATTTATGAGGAAACAAACTAAACTTATCTCAGGTCTGAAATAATACCCAACGGAAGAAAGTGAGGGGAAGTAAGACATTAGGCAGAGAATTGTATCGTACTAAGCCTCTCTCAGCTTGGGAATACTAGCCAAGACAAGTGAAAAGTAAAAGAGATCCAAAATTATGCAGAAAAGCTTACCAGGCCTCTCTCTGTTTGGGATATTAACCAACAACGGAACGTGAAAAGCAGATGTGAAATATTACGTGAATCTTTATCTCCAATGGTACATACCCTGGGTAATGTGAGGAAGGCTTTGGAACTCAGGGAAGATATAGTATCAGTATCAGAAAACATCTGGTCTATCCATCAATCTATCATCCAGGCATTTACTGCCACAACAGAAATGTAAAGACCTAAGGCAAGGCTTCTCAGTACGGACACTTTAGCCCCTTGAATTTTAGAGTTGGTGAGGGCATCCACCATCCATTCACTCAATGTAGTGCTGCTTTCTGGTGGTTTTACAATGAATGAGTCAAATGGTTTACTGTAACCCTGGAAACCATTTACAGAACTATGCTAGGTGGTAACTATACAACCAAATGATGCCTGGTGTAGTGGGCTAAGGGGTTACTGTCTGTACATCATGTCATATGAACAGACCCATTAGCCTACGAACTCTGATCCACACAACCAGCTCGTCGAAACAGCCAAAACTCTTAGATGTGCTATTGCAAAGTTGTCAGGTGAAGTCAGTGAATTAAAACAAGTCAAAATAGCCCAACAGCCCATCCCCACTCCTCCCATCCTAAACCAACCCATCCCAAGCCCTCCTGAAATCAGGAAAATGTTGCATGAAGAGGCAATGGAAATTAGAGAGTGAGAGAAAAGAGTGGATTCTACTCATAAGAGGATTTGGCTCTGGCCCTGGTGAGGTTGAGGACAACTTTAGACCAGTGTCAGAGTTTCTTCTTCAGAAAACTGTTGCCCTACAACAAATTACTCCCATCAAGCAGAACCTTGCTTGTGCCCAAATTACTGATGTGTCTCTTAGATGTGAACTATTGGACCACTCCAAAAAACCTCAGGAACTCTAGATAAAATAAGGTCTACATTACTCGTGATCTCACATACAAGCAGAGAGACACTCAAACAATGAGCCTGGATCTCCAGGCAGGCAGCTAAGGAGCCAGAACACACCACTGATCAAAATCAAGTGGCCAGTGCTGCCCCACATACCAACTATCTGACTAACACCTCTGGCTCTCATCAGACCCTTCTTCTAACTTAACAGATGACTCTTAAACAAACCCAAAGCCTATAATAATCTAAAGCCAACCCCATCACAGGTACAATCTACTTTTAGTTCTTTATCATTTGGTCTTATAAATTTAAATGGTTGAACAAATAAGTTGTACTATGTTCAAAGATTTTGTTATAATGAGGATACTGATATCTTTTCTATTACAGAATCTTGGTTGCAACCCTCTATCTCTAACAGTACAATTAACATTAAGGATTACACTCATTACAGGAATGATTTTGTTTCTACTAATCCTAAGTTCGGAGTCTCCGCATATGTTCATGATCAGATTAAAGCCTATCCATATCTCAAACAAGGTTCTCTCCCTAAAACACCCATGTTACACCTTTGTTTCATTTTTGAAGGCTCCAACATGCTAGCATGCGTCGGCCTTGGTCACCCAATGGCGGCTCTCCATGCTGCTCGATCTATGGCAGCCTCCCTGTTCATTCCCTTAACCCTGAGGTCATACTTAATGACCTCGTCCCATGTCTTCCTCAGTCTACCCCTCACAACCCCTCTCCCAATATTAACACTTCTCACCTTCTGCACCCAATTATCATCCCCCATCCTCTCCACATGCCCAAACCATCTCAGTCTACCTCTCCTCATCATAACACCAATACACTCCAGTCCCATCCTACCTCTCAACTCTTCGATTGTAAACCCAGCCCCCCCAGGCCTTGCACGCAGGGACGCACTGCACATCCACCTAATCGTTGTCATTTCTGTACGTCTAAGCCTGTGAATATCCTCATCCTTTACTGCCCAGGTCTCACTACCATACAGCATCACACTCCTAACATATGCTGAATACAAAGACCCCTTAGCACGTAGGGAGAGTCCTCTCAATGTCAGGAGAGGCAACAGCTCCCTGAACTTCTTCAACATCTTCTCACCCTAGCAACCGAGCTAGCTCCAGCCCCACCTCCGAAACATAACATGTCTCCCAAATAACAAAACTCTTCCACACACTCAAGAGACTCAGCAGCAAGTTCAATCCTTTCGTTTTCGTTTCGTTTTCGTTTTTGAAGGCTGCAACATGCTTGCATGCGT
>JAGKTI010016379.1:0-19492 GCA_018397915.1 Birgus latro
CTTTAATGAATCTGCGATAGTAACCACTTCGGCCTAGGAAACTTCTGACAGCATCAGTTGTGTTAGGTTCTGGGAAATTGATGATCGCCTTAGTTTTGTTGTCATTAGTATGAATACCCTCTGTGTCGACGACATGGCCCAGAAAGTTGATTTTCTTTCTCAGGAAGTCACATTTACTGAGGTTGATTTTGAGGCCTGCTAGCTGTAGGCATTCCAATACTTGTTGTAGTTTGGCAAAATGGTCAGCGACTGATTTACTTACAACAATGATGTCATCTAGGTAAGCAAAAAGAGAGCGGCCCATCATACCACTAAAGACCGAATGGATAAGTCGCATGAATACTGAAGGAGCATTTCTCAAACCAAAAGGAAGTCTCTTAAACTGAAAATGTCCGGAAGGGGTGCTGAAGGCTGTAATTGGGCGAGAGGATTCTTCCATTTCGACCTGCCAGTATCCACTGAGAAGGTCTAGGGATGAGAAGACTACGTTATTTTCACTGAGTGATTCTAGCAAATCTGTGAGGACAGGTAACGGGAAACGGTCTGGAACGGTTATGGAGTTTACCTTACGGTAGTCCACTACTGGTCTAAAGTTGCCGTCCTTCTTTTGGACTAGGAAAAGAGGACTATTCCATGGACTGACGGAGGGTTCGATAATGTCCTGAACTAACATGTGCTGTACCATCTGATCTGTCTGTTTTCTCAAGCTGTGAGGTAACCGATATGCTGGTATGTCAATCGGCTGAGTTCCTGGCACTAGGTCTACGTGATGTTTGACTAAGTCTGTCTCGCCCATTTGTTCGGGTAAGGCTACCACATTTCTGTAAGCGTGCAAAAGGTCGAGCAGTTGAGATTTATGCTGTGGAAAATCTTTACAAGTTAGGTTTGAGAGCAGGTCAGGTGAACGAGTCAGAGGAGCAAATCCCGTAGAGTTAATGGCACATATACCTGTCTGTTGAATATCATCAGTAGGGATAGAGGATTCCTGGCACACCATTATGGCCGCTGGGTATACCAGGAAATCTCCAATCTTTACACCACTTTTAAGCTTTAGTGGAGCATTTGTGACACTGAGCAAGTATAGATAACATAGACTGTCCTCTAAGATCGTGCACCAGGCTGACTCATGAGTTAAGCCATTCACACAACACGTCTCAGGTAGTGTTAGTACATCCACTCCTTCTTTTGCACCGACAACACGAACAGAGACTTTGGTGAACTCATACGGTAACAAAATTGTGCACGTATTCGTTACTGCACACCTCGTCTCTGCGTGTTGGAGAAAATCAGTTAGACTTTGTGAGGTAGGTAACTGAGACATGTCTGAGTCAGCTGTAGTGCTGTCGTTAGAGGAGGCTGGAAGAACCTTTTCTGAATGCTGAGAGAATGTATCAGCAGATTTCCTTGCTCTCAGTCAGCGCGTAAAACAACTACTAAATGACGGAAAAAAATCATTATTATCGAAATAAACTAGAAATCTGTAGAGGTAATTCAAGTGCCGCCTGGAAAATTGTGAAGGAAATAATCCCCAGTAAAAAGAATAACACTGAAACTGGAACATTTGATGACATTCAACAAACAACAGAAAAGTTTAATAGTTTCTTTGCTAATGTCGGTAGAAGTACATATGAAAAAACCCAAGAACACCTTTTTTTTTTTTTTTTTTTTTTTTTTTTTTTTTTCCGACTCTGGGCATAGGCTTTACAGCCTGCTATCAAGGCCCAGCCGTCCTCCTACATACTACATGTCACCACTTCGGCGCTAACACCCACCGTCCATATTGAATACATGCTAGGGCTGTCTCATACAGGACTGGTGTATTGGTATTAGCGGGGTTATTTTTACGACATGTCGGCGGGTCTTCTGGTAGATCAGTAAAGCCTGATTTAATGAAATTCAAATCCTTAAACTGTTCCCTGCCCCAGCGAGGATTCGAACCTGGGTCCCTCGGGACTGCAAGCCAACTCTCTACCGATCACAAAGTGATGCTAATCCTCTACCAGTAGAAAGCACTGGACACCAGAGCCACCCACATTTCCGACCCCAGCAGATTGATATAAACACAGTTATATTAACCATTAAAAGCCTACGTGATACGAATTCCTATGGTTCTGATAAAATACCAATGCGCTTCATTAATGACTCTCTCTACGTAATTGCATATTATCTAACTCACATCATAAACACTTCCATTATTACAGGAGTATTCCCTACTGCCTGGAAAAACGCTATAGTCACCCCCCTTTATAAAATCGGTAACACTAGTGACATAGGCAGCTATCGACCAATTTCAATTTTACCAATATTCTCAAAAATTATCGAAAAAATTGTTGCTAATCAACTTACTAACTTCCTAGAAACTAACAAACTCATTTCAAACACTCAACATGGTTTCCGACCTAAGTTATCTACAGATACAGCACTTACAGTAATAACAGAAAATATATATAAAAACGTGGCTAACAAACAAATATCTTTGTTAACTCTCTGTGATCTCTCCAAAGCATTTGATAGTGTAAGTCATAATATTCTGCTTAATAAACTAAATAAAGTAAACATTGACAGCTTTTGGTTTGATAACTACCTCAGTGATAGATCACAAAGAGTGCATATGCAAAATACAGTCTCCTCTAATTTATCAGTGACATATGGTGTCCCTCAAGGTTCAATTCTAGGCCCAATCCTGTTCAATATATATGTTAATGATATGGCACAATACTTTAATGACTGCACACTAGTCCAATAAGCTGATGACACACAATTCCTTCATAGTGGTACACTAAATGAACTAAATACTCTAATCAATAAGGCAGAAGAAATTCAAATCAATGCCAGAAGATATTTCTCAAGAAATGGACTTCTGCTAAACACAAACAAGACTCAGTGTATCTTCATAGGAGTCAGCTAATTGCAAAAATACCACCTAACACTGCTATTAATTTTGATGGCAGTCATATTAAACCAAGTAACTGTGTCAAAAACTTAGGAGTGTACATGGACCGCAACCTCAAATTTGACACCCATGTGAACGAGATTAGCAAAAAGGTCACAGGGGCCTTAATGTATATTAACAAATAAAAAACAGTTTTGATAGCTCAACTCGGTTAGTCATTGTTCAGTCACTTGTACTAAGCCTTCTAAACTACTGTATTAAAATATGGGGCACTACAAACAACACTCAGCTCATAAACGTTCAAAAGCTACAAAATTTTGCTGCTAAAATAGATGGGCGAGCTAGAAAATATGATCATGTCACCCCTATCTTAAAGGAACTAAAGTGGTTAAACATTCTTAATAGAATAACCTTTAATGTAGCAGTCAAAGTTTTCAAACAACTACACAGTCAATACCCAGATTATCTTCTATCTCTCCCTACTGTAAATCGTGTAACTCAAGGTACTACCAGACAACAAAATAACCTGTATGTCCCCCAAGTAAACTCTGACACTGGTGCCAGATCCATCTCTGTAAAGGGACCTAAGATATGGAACCAACTGCCATTACATATCAAAGAAGCCAGTGATATATATTCATTCAAAGCAAAACTAAAGGAATTCCTTCTGACTTAGGCACATCAATTTATGTAGACCATTGTACACTATTGTATATACCCTTGTCAGTACCATGTAAGAAGAATAACCACTCTTGTGGAAATAAACTTTATTATTATTATTATTATTATTATTATTATTATTACACTCTCTCTCTCTCTCTCTCTCTCTTCAGATAAATGCTTCTAGCCAAGCCGCCGCCTCATCTATCGTTCTGTGGAGGAGGAAGATGATGGGTAAGAGGAGGAGGAAGGAGATGATGATGGATGATGATGAGGAGGAGAAAGAGGAAGAAAAAGTGATGGGGAAGAAGAGGAAGAAGATTAGGCTGCTGTAATGTCTTAAAATACACTCTACTCACCATCATCCACTCACTTGATGTAGTGCTGCTTACTTCTTCCTTCATCTTGATCATTCTTTTTCTGTGTCTGTCCGCTTCTCTTCCTATTTCTCACCATCCACTCACTTGATGTAGTGCTGCCTATTCTTTCTTCACATTTATCATTTTTGTGTCTCTGCCCTCTTCCTATTTCTCACTATCATCCACTCACTTGATGTAGTGCTGCCTACTACTTCCTTCACATTTCTTTTTGTATGTCTGCCATCCTCTTCCTATTTCTCACCATCATCCACTCACTCGATGTAATGCTGCCTACTTCCTTCACCTTTATTTTCTCTGTCTGCCCTCTTCCTATTCCTCCCATCCTTCCCGTCACTTTACTTTCCTTTTCAGGTGGCTTTACATTGAGTGACAAGCCTAATGGTTTCATATAAGCCAGGAAACCATTTGTAACGCTGGGTGGCAACCATATAACCGTAACCATATAACCGTAACCATATAACCGTAACCATATAACCGTAACCATATAACCGTAACCATATAACCGTAACCATATAACCGTAACCATATAACCGTAACCATATAACCAACTCTTGTTCCCTATGCATCAACAAGTGAGTTGGCAGAGGGTAGTGCCCCTCCCCATAAAACAATTAACTCGACCACTATATGGCGTTATGGCGACTGGCTAGATATACTGTTTTAGGCTTGCTTTTCGTGTTAAAATCACCTCCTCTCTATCTTAATGCCTAATTGTATCAATGATTTTACAATCTAATACGTTGCTAGTCACAAATAAGTTACAGAAAGCATGTAGAGCCAGAGTAGTTTTGTTCCGACATCGAGCTATTTCAAAGAAGGCACCATAGGGGAAAAATTTAGGCCAAGTTAGTAATCTGGTGTCAAGTTTCATGTTGGTTATGATTTTAGGAACCCGGACAGGTCTTATGTAGGGGACAGATTATGTGCCTGATATTCAACACTCCAATCTTTCTTAGTTCCCCCTCAATGGCTGCTTATTCTTTGATGTAGCCTTTGACTTTAATGCAATATTTCTGTAAAGTTACCGCATTCAGCATTTGTTCTTTCCTACGCAATAGCCCTTCATTTTACTGTCAGACTTAATGCTAAGTTTGTTGAAGAGACTAAGTGTAATTACAGAAGTAACACTGTCAGAAATGGTCTTGTCATTTCAGCCCCATGATTTTATTAGGGAAAAGTTTAAAGGAAGAACCACTCACAGGACTAAGCTAAATTTATTGGCCACAATTCCATTAAGTTAAACCATAGACACATTAGACACTTAAGTTAATGTACCAAGTCACACACGAAAGATGTACAAGAACACTCCCACGTGCTCTGCTGCTCCTCCCCTCATGTTACCACCTTTGGGTCTACCTTATCTCGAAGTAGACACCTTTTGATTCATCTTCACTCTTCTGTGGGAATACCGTGGCATCCAGACCTCATAGTACCTTTTCCTGTGTCACCAACTGCTTCATGGAGAGTTTAAACACGTTCCTCTGTCTGAAGTATAAGTGTAGTTCGCAGTACTTTTGCCCTTCAAAGATCTTGTTTTATTGAAGTTAAACATAGCTTCATCCATCGATACTTCGTGCCATCAAGGAGTTCGGTTTTGTTTGCCATAATTGCCTTCCCGAGGAGTCTTGTCCACTTATTTTCTACCTATGGAGTTTCCCCGTCTTTCAGTAGTTTGTTCCTCTTGCTCCCGATGAGCTTAGTTAGTCGTCCTTGTTGTAATGCGAGGCCATACATGCGGGAACAAGGACAGGACTGGTGATGAAAGCCAGTGTTTTGGACGAGATGTCACGGCTTGTGAAATGAGATACCATTAACCATCCACCATTGCCAAGCTTTAGTCATCTACCATCCACGTAGTAGAGATGAAGTCACTGGACACTCGGCGATTAGTCAACCGTCATCCATATAGTGGCGGAAGCCATCGAGCCCTCAAGGATCAGTTACCTCATTCACGTGGTAGACATGAAGTCGTTGTGCACTCATGGATGACCAGAAACATTGTCTAGTAGTTGGAGTACAGACACCATGCCATTTCACACCTGGGAAATAAGACTATTTTAGTGTAAAGTGAAAAACATACTCGAAACACCTGCCCATTACTGTAAAATCAGGCTAAAATACAGCATCCTAACTAAACTTTTATATTTGTTCTAAAAAATGTAGCAAAACCAAGACTTACGACTGATATACCTCAAAAACCAAGTACAATATGCAAAGAGTAATTTCATAACCACACATTATCATTACATATACACATATAAAGTTGTGCACTTACCTTACATGAAGAGTTCTTCGTCAAAGTTGTTCTTTCAGTCTTTGGAGCCAGACTCAACTTTCACAGTTCTATCACCCCTCATATCACCTCGGTTCCAGATTTCCAGCCAATCATTTGCAAGTTCCAGTTCCAGGCTTGAAATCTTGCTCAGTCGTGGTCAGTGTACCATTCAGTTTCGGATCATGGCCAGACATATTCAAAAGTGTTATACAGAGCATCAAGGCTAAGCCCCCCCTCCGGCCCCCCCGCCCCCCACACACACGATTAATATTATTGGTCAATATTTGGTATTGATCAGTGTTATTGATCGTGTATGGGGTATATTGAAGGATTGTTCAGTATATTGACGATTTTCTGTCTATGGCCGCAGGGGTTTTTACAATTACTGCTGTCAATATTATTGATCGTGTGGGGGGGCCTTAAGCAAGTCAGTTTTATAGAAGTTCAAAGCATGGAATCGTAGTCAGTCATGTTCAAAAATGCCACTCAAAGCTTCAAATCTAAGCGAATCATTTTGATGGGTGAAGTTGAAAGCCTCGATTCTTAGTCAGCCATTTTCAAACACGTGATTTAAAATATTTTTTCGAGTCGGGGATTCAAGTTCGTAATCGGAATGTTCTGGATCCTACATTTTTTGGCACAAGGGTGAATCCAGAATTTTCGAACTGGGAGGGATAGATAGATTGATAGGTAGAGAGATTGATAGGTAGGTAACAGAAATAAACAGATTGGTAGATATGGACAGACAAATAGGTAGAGAGACAGACAAAAGATAAATAGGTAGGTTAACAGATAAACATAGGTAGATATACACAGACAAGTAAACGGGTAGATAGATGGATGAATGAATACATCAATTAACCCCTTCCTTCCGATGATGCAAGTTTAAATTTATGCTTGCTTTGCCACGATTTTTCTATCCATAGCACTTCTTCGCGACTAGCACCAATTACCATACTCCTTTCACCATAACTTGGCCTAATTTTCGACCGTTTGCATTGACAGTAAGGCAATACTACGGCTCTACATTCTTTAAATAGCACTTCTTCGGGACTAGCATATATAATTTACTGCTGCTGATCTATACTAAGCATGAAAACATGGATAGATGGCAGTTTTAGGACTAATTTATCTTTATTATTATTATTATTATCAGTTATTCTCCTCCTCTTTCTTATCATCATCATCATCATCGTCGTCGTCGTCGTTATCGCATTATCATTTTCCTCCACCTCATATTATTATTATTATTATTATTATTATTATTATTATTATTATTATTATTGATCATGAACCCCGTGGACTGCAGTTGCTATTTTGCACCTCCTTTCGGGGCCTAGGGAGGATAGGGAGGGATTTGGGGGACATTTTACTAACCAGCCAGTTATATCATTCCCACCAGCCAAAATTCTCGATAAAAGCACCAGGAAAATGCAAATGAACTCGAAATGAAGCGGTTTCGTAGGCAAATTACCCAGACAAAGCCATTAATTAATTCCCTTTACCATGACACATTTTCCTTCTATTTCTTCAGTTTTCAGAGGATGTGTTTCATCCTGTAACCATTTTGTGGGTCATTTTCATACATCAGTGTTTTGGAGCAAGTGTTGTTAGATTTCAGCTAGTTTAGCGATGTCTGCTAATATGACGTCATTGGCAGGTGGTTGGTGTGGCTCAGGTGGTCCTCTTGCCGGAATTTTACTTATTTTCCCCAATTTTCAGTTTTTTCATAAAATTTCTTAATAAATCTCTTGGAATTTCCTTGCGAGATCATCCCTGGTTATAATGTAGCATCCTGAGTTGTCGATTAGCGGCTTCCGCTGACATAGCTTGGCCAACAGGCAGGTGGCAGGGGGTCGGTCATAGTACTGGAATTTTGCCCCATTTTACCAAGTCCTGGCGATAATGTAACGATTTTAAATATACTCTATCCATTTTCTAGTGAGACTGTGGTTGTGGTGGCATATTAGCCTATTTATACTTGCGTTTCGAGATTTGAGAACAAGTTAGCCATTTGGATTAGTAGCGCTGTATTGGTGACGTCATTTGCCAACATGGTGGGTATGATACGGTCTGTCTCGGTTCCTCATTTTTAACTTTCCTATCATACAGTTAACGGCTTGCCCGTTGGATTTTGAACCCGATCTTCCACCTACACGACCCATGGAAGAGGCTGAGGTAAGCAAATATGGGTTTTCTCATTTAAATAAGTGTGAATTAGGCAGTGGGAAGTTACGTTTCATTCTGGGAATATATTTCGGCTTCAGCATTGCCCCTCTAGCATTAATTTTTACCTAATCGACTCACTGAAAATTTTGGACAGAAAATAAAGGAGTAAGCTTATAAAAAAAAAAAAATGGATGTATGGGGAGTGCAGTGTTCATTTCTCTATATAAGCATTTTCCGGCCTAACTTCTCCATTACAAAGCTTTAGGGAAGTATAAGCTGCTTTTTAGATATTTTTGGCCCAGTTTCAGGTCATATTGATTGCACAGACCAAAAATAATGGCCGATTTGATTTGTATTTTACGTGGATGCATGTGCCTTATATTTCCGTAATTTCGTTTCATGTGTGGCCTTTTTACTATATTTTTTTTAATCTATTTAGGTAAGATGTGGTTAGGTTAATTTTTGTCAATCCATCAACCTAACCACATCAGTCCATCAGTTTTTACGATTGTCAATGCCCGTATTATGTGAGATAGAGATAGGTTGATTTATGCCAACAGGAAAAGTTGTATAATTTCTGTATTGTCCAGCCAACCACACACTAGCCATCAAGGTTTACGTCATTGCAGGTATTTATGGGTAAGATTGGGTTGATCTGATGCCAACAGGGTACATCGTCAGCCTAAGCACACACTGTATCCATCAGTTTTTACGATCATGACTGCAGGTATTTATAGGGAAGGTGGAGTTAGGTTAATTTTGCCAACACAGAAGTTTGTAAAATTTTAGTACAGTATTCGCTAACCCAACAACTGTATATCCATCAAATTTTATGATTATCATTGCAGGTATTTGTAGGAAAGATGAGGTTAGGTTGATTTTTTGCCAGCATGAAAGTTTGTCATGTTTTAGTATATTGGCAGCCTAACCACGCACTTTATCCATCAATTTTTATGATTATCCTTAGTGGTAGGTGGTGGCGACCATCATCCACTCACTTGATGTAGTGCTGCCTACTTCTTCCTTAGCCTTTATCATTCTTTTTCTGTGCCTGCCCTCCTTTCTTCCTATTTCTCCTATATTTCCTGTCACTTCTTACTGCTTTTCTTTCCTTTACAGGTGGCATGACACTGAGTGACAAGCCAAATGGTTTCCTGTAAGCCAAGAAACCATTTACAACGCTGGGTGGTAACCATATAACCAAACCATACGTGCTCCCTACGTGTCAACAAGTGGGTTGGTGGAGGGTTAGTGCCCCTCCCCATAAAATAAATAACTCAAAGTCAAATGGCCACCCCTTATGGGATTATGGTGTCTGGCAATAGATAGATAGATAGATCAATGCTGGTATTATTAGGCAAGATGGAGTTAGGTTAATTTTATGCTGACCTGTTTTTTTTTCGTGGATTGAACTGTATTTTCTTTGGGAGATGCACTGAAATGGTACTCAGAATGAAAACTAAAAATCCATCCATTATTAATAGAATGGAGGGATGGAAAGGTATGAGAGGATGAGTTGGGGGAATGGTAGTGGAATGGCAGAGGACAGGGCAACATGAAGGGGATTTTTTGTGGCCACCTGTTACATGTGTGAGCAGGGGACAGGGCAGTGAAATACGGTGGGGGAGAGGGCAACGTGGAGGTGCTTCGTTTGTGGCCACCCCTCACGGGATTAAGGCATTGGCAATAGATAGAATTGTTGGATATCTGTATGCATATTAACTAAACTAAATACGATCAGGGGCATTTAAGAACACAATGTTTAATCAACTTAACCTTGTCATCTATGAATTTTTCTATGTATAGCCTGACGCCCTAATGCCGCAAAGGGTGGCCACAGACAAAATGCCTCCAAGTCACTCTGAATTTTTACTTGAGTGGTGTTATTAGGTTAGGGAGTGAAAATGGTTGTCAGAATTAGAATGAGAAGTTGCTAAAATTATCGGTACAGGCAAAAACAATTACAAGAGGTCTATCCAGTTTTTTTGATTGACACTTCTGTGACATTCTTGTTGCAGATTTTACAAAGACAACCCAACCTAGCCTTCAGGAGTCAAATAAATATAATTTGATACTGCCATGGGAGAAACGTCTTAGAATTGCCAAAAATGCCGAAAGAAATGGATCACTTTCTCGTAATTCTGGTATTGGCTGAAACTATAATGGAAACAAAAGTCCACTGCAACAGTAAAGTTATAGAATTGTACGTTTTTTAAATTGTTTATGGAGGAGAAACTGCTTATTTTACATTCTCTAATTTAGGCACATACTGTATGTTTTGCCAGTTTATGTAGAGTCTTTTAATTTTTCATATTCATTTACCATCCAAGTTTAGCCAGGGTAAGATGAGAAGCCCACATTTAGCAGTCAGGTTCTGCCAGTTTATAAAGAATTCAGATCCATTTCATTTTTGCCAGAATAAGATGATATTTGTCCCATTTTCCAACACTTGTCAGAATCGAGCCCCATTTCCTTTCACTTTTGTTAAAATACAATAAAAGTGGAACCCCATTTCCCATGTCAGTTTTGTCAGAACATGAAGACTAAAACCTAGAGTATTTTATTCAAGTTAGAGGTTTTTGTAGCCTGGAAGTAGCTACCTGGGGGGTTTATGTAGGTCTCGTCCTTTTAAATCCATAGGTTTGTGTGGTTCAGAGGGGCAGATGAGATAGGCATTGTGTTTTAATAATGTGGCCAGGCAGCAAAAAGTTGTTAGACAGGAGGGCATTACTGATTTGCGTATAATAGAGGCTGTAGCAGCAAGAAATCGTTGCAGTACTTACCATTACTGTACTGATCTTGCTTATAATATCAAGTACTGTTGCAGCCTGAAATTAACAGCACTTACCATTACTGATCTTCCTTCACATATACAGTAGGCGCGGAAAGTGTTGACGCCATCTTAAAAAAAGAAAACATTCTTGTGGTTAGCAAGGAGAAACAAATAAATTAACTCGCCATTGAATTTAGTATTTACTGGCATTCCCCTTCACCTTTATTATCTTCTTAAGGCGTCTGGGGAGACTGATGGCGTAGTTTTGCAGAACAGACGGACTAAAACTACTCCATAGCTGCAGCCTCAAGTTTAGACAAAGATGATGTGTCCATACTACGCAGCTGCCGCTTCATGTGCGCCCATAAATTCTTAATGGGATTGATATCTGGGCTGTTACCGGGCCAATCTCGAATAAAGGGAACCTCACAGTCTGTTAGCCACTATTTCACTGACTTTGCAACATGTGCAGGGGCAGAATCTTACATATACTCTTGCCTTGGTTTTATCAAAAGTCACTTAAAACATCACATAAGAGCTCCAAATAATTGTTCTGGTTCACTTTTTCATTTGCAGGTAGAATTACCAACCTACCAACACCATAATATGTAAAGCAGCCCCAAGCCATGAGGATCCAGGGGATCACTGCCTGGTTTGCGGTACTCGTGATGAAGGGGTACCAGTGACAGTAAATGTTGACTCATCACTCCAAAGCACAGTTTTCCATTGCTCCTCACTCCAGGCAAGATATTTCTTACAAAAATTTACTGTTTTACTTCTGAAGTGCAGTTAGCAGTGGCTTTTTACGAGCACAAAAACTCCTGTAGCCCAGATCGTCATGCAACAGCTGCTGCACACTTCTGACAGACACATCTGCCAGCAACTGTGGGTTCTTTTCTTTTAAATCCCGTGCTGTTAGCCTTGGATCCTTGCTAACTTGCCTTGAGATCAGCTGACGGGTCCTGAAGGTTGTCTTACGAGGTCTCCCAGGCTTGAGAAGTGGAGTGGGAGGAATGGCCTCCCCACTGTCCTTGAACTGCTTCACCAGTCTCTGCACTGTCCTCACCATCTGATTTGCAATAAATGGTAGTTTGTGGCCAACTTTGTATAAAGTAATCACTTCCACATGTTTGTCCTTGCTTGTGGCTACTTTAGGCATGATGAGAATGTGGTAGGTAACCAAATAACTGTTATTTGAGTCAAAACATGCCCTCGTGGTGCATCACACACAGAGACAATCCTCCTCCTGTGGCTGCCCAAACATTACTGAGCCTGCTCCTGTGGTGCTAAACCTATCAAGCAGGGTTGCTAGCTCCCGTTGAAAAAGCGTCAGCTCATTTCGCATCACAGGGGAGGGTAGTATTGACCCTACTTCACTTAACGCGAAAAAGAATGACGTCCGCAAAAAAAGTCAGTACTTTCCGCGCCTACTGTATACCAAGGTTAGGACTGTAGCATTGTTTTCAGATCAGGCCTAGGCAGCAAGAAATTGAGGGACATCTTGCCAATAACACGGAGCTTAGACTACGATGTTTTTTCAGTTAGGTTAGATCCCATTACACTTGCCTTGTGTAAATGTGGCAAGAGTGTATGGAAGAGTAATGGTCACTCAGTATTTTTGAATAGTTCTTGCCTTTATAATTGTTGCATTTCTCGATACTAGGATAGTCTGTGCCCATCTGCTACCAAAAATAATCAGGACAAAATCAGTTCTAATATTACTACATAGACTAATGCTACTTTTCATATTTGATTATGATAAAGGTTGATATAACTGGTTCAATGTAGATATGTTGGGTCAAGGGCTCTTAGCCTAAAATCTCACACTTCCCTTTTTAAGTTTGCCCTTTGCACCCCCAGTAGTACCATGCTTTCCATTAGGGGTAGTGTCTTTGCTGTTTAGTTCAAGTAATTTCAGTATTTGTGTCAGTGTATCCTTGCCAGACATTCAGAATCAAAAGCTTGAGTATGTTCTTTCTCAGTGTTGCATGCTGCATTCTTTGTCGCACTTGGACTGTAATTTTTTGGTGGGTGTTGGTGTTGCAGTGGCCTGGCATAAATGAAATGGAATGAGGGTGAGTCACAGCAAATGTAAACACTGGGCAGCCATCGTAACTCGAATGTCTGTTGGCTCGTGGGAAACATTGTACACAGGTATCATATTAGGGAATTTCACCGTTATTGCAAAACTGGGTAGACTTTTAGCTCATTGTTCTGTTGACATATTACTTACAAAACTTGACAGGCCTGATAGTGGAAATTATTTTACTATCCATAGCCAGACTCCTAAATCCTGTAAGGGGCGGCCACACACAAATCCATGTCGTCCTGTCCTTTGCCATTTTGCTGCCATTCCTCCATCCTACATCCCCCTCTTGTATTTTTAAATTAAGCGCTTTCTTTCAGACTTTCACCCAATTTTATTTTACAGCATTCATGATTGGTGCTCAAGATTTATTTTCCCCATTAATATTTTGAATCTTGACTCTTAATGCCGGGTTTTCTTTCAGGATTGACAGACAAGATTGGAGAGTCCTTGAGTGGAATAGAAGGAACATGATGAGCGGACAGGAACAGAACAGCCTCAAAAGGAACAGATCAGCCTCGAAAGGAACGGATCAGCCTCGAAAGGAACGGATCAGCCTCGAAAGGGGTGGACCCTTGAAAATGAAGACAGGATTGAGGACAGAAGGCAGTCTGTGGCATCAGCAATACATCAAAAAATTCCTGGTAAGAATTTGAGTGTTGCATCACTTATTCTTCTTTGCATACCAGTCAGTTTAGCTGTTATTGCTAAGAAATTTGCCTCTTTGGTGATAGGTCAGTTTAGCCTCATTTCAGTGACATCTTTCAAGTTTATTCCTACTGCTTCCATACAATTTTGATTTAGGGAAGGCCATAGTTATTTTCACATTAACTTGGCTCTATACACCTTAAGATTGCTCTACATTTTTCATCGTGGCTGTCTGTAATCCTTTTGCCTTAACTTGGCCCAGTCTGTACTTTCCACCATAACTTGGCTGTATAATTTTAAGCATAACATAGCTCTGTCTCACCTTGACTTGGCCCAGATTTCTTTAGCAGCTTATTTCATATTAACTCAAACTTAGAAATACAATGTTAAGGCTCTACGTCCTTCCCACCTTTTCATGGCAGTCATATGTTGGTGTTATAACCTATTGTTGCAACTCTGCTTTAAGATAGGCTTCTTGTGCATTGATCATCCAGACCTCCTTTCCCCCAAATCCAAAGGGCCATGCATCCATTCACTCACCATCAAGCCCCAGAATCCTGTTTTTATTTGATACACCCAAAACCATTCACCACACTGTAGCTTCACATAAACATATCAGATAGTGTGCATTGATACTGGACAGAAACAGCGTACGTTATTTTTGCTGCTGAGCTAAAATTCTCTAAATGTAGAAATTGTGAACCACAGGTCAAGGTGAAAGTTTTAGGTCGGATGTTGGGATTGACTTCCATTTATCGTATCAGCTTTAACCCCTTTAGTGCATTTAAAGATCGTATGTATAACCGATTCGATACCAGCCATCTTTCCTAAGCTGCATGAAATAGTCTGGAGATAGGAAGAAAAGTATATCTGAGTGAAGAGGGTAATTCTGTTTTTATCCCCTCTAATTAGGCGACGTGTTTTGTTGGCTTATCCTTATTGCCTCCAGATGATTTTATTCAGTTTAAGAAAGGCCTGGTACTGGTATACCTTGATATACGATACCCCTAGATGTGATACCCCGGTTTAACGATGGTTTTTTATTTTTTTACCGATTTTTATGTTTTGGACTAAAATTGTGTTTAGGTTGATTTATAAACTGTTTTTAGACTTAGTTTAATGTGTTTTAGCCATAGTTGGGGTGAACATTGTCATTTTGGGGTACAGTTTACTAAGTTTGATTTTTTCAAAACATATTTGACGATTTTTGGGTTTTATTTGTTGGTTTTAGTGAGTTATTTACAGGTGTTAGGCTTAGGTTAGCTTCCTTAACAGCTGTTAGGCCATTTACAATAGCTTTAAACTTGTTTTTGGACTCATTTGTGTGGGTTTGGACTTGGTTGGGGGGAAACCCATGGCTCAGAAACGCATCGCTATACTTTACATGTTAAATCTACTCCGATGTACAATACCCTGCCTAACGATGGGTTTTTAGCTAACCAGTTGCATACTTAAACTGGAGTATATGTGTATTGAAGGGGTTAAACAAACTGGAATTTAGTGGTAGGACCCTAATTTTTTGAAGCAGTTTATCAAGTGACTATGGTGGTTTGATCAGCCTTCATCCCATACTACAGAATGCAGTCAGCAACCAAATATACTTAAATTATAATGGGGTGGACATTCCATTTTGGTTTCGGGTTTAACCATATGTCATACAGTTTGGAAAGGCTCCAACATGCATAAGTCTGCCTTTGACACCTCACTGAGGTTCTCCATGCTGCTTGGTCTTTTTCAGGCTGCCCTTACCTCTGCCCCTGACACAGTTCATTCCCTGTGCACCCAGTTGTGGTTTAATGTGTGGCCTGAGGATAGACTCATGTTCCTATACTCCATATGGGTTAGGCTTCACTTTCCCATGTCATAATTGGTTTGAACATAACCCCATGTATTAATTGGTTAACAAAGCCCCCTAACACCTATTCTTGTCATATTGCTTACTGTTCCCAGTGCTACATAATTCATAATTGCCAGACTCTTCATAGGTAACATACAAAAAGATAGTGTGGAAGAGTTGATATATGTGAGACATGTGTGCTGGAAGAAGTTCAGGGAGCTGTTGCCTCTCCTGACATTGAGAGGGCTCTCCCCATGCGCTAAGGGATCTTTGTATGTGGCATGTGTTAGGAGTGTAATGCTGTATGGTAGCGAGACCTGGGCAGTAAAGGAAGAGGATATTTGCAGGCTAAAACGTACAGAAATGACAATGGTTAGGTGGATGTGCAATTTGTCCCTTAGTGCAAGGCCTGGGGGGGCTGGGTTTTTGAGGGAAGAGTTGAGAGGTAGGATGGGACTGCGAGTGTATTGGTGTTGTGATGATGAGAGGTAGACTGAGATGGTTTGGACATGTGGAGAGGATGGGGGATGATAATTGGATACAGAGGGTGAGAAGTGTGAACGTTGGGGGTAAGGGTTGCAAGAGGTAGACCGGAAAAGACCTGGGACGAGGTCGTTGACTATGACCTCGGATAAGGGACTGAACAGGGAAGCTGCCAGAGATGGAGCAGCATGGAGAGCCATCATTAGGTGACAAGGCCTTCAAAAACAAAGGAACAATGTCAAAGAATAGAGCAGTATGGAAGCGGTGTTAGGGAGTCTTCATACCTGATGAGAGTACGGGCCTTGGTAATTTTTCTCTTGCTTTCACCTGACTGTCACTCTTGTGTGTTGTTGTTTAGTGCCGGGACTCTTGATCACTGCTGATGGTTGCCAGCCATTTGGCTCCTAAGGTTTCAGATTTACAAGCCAAATAAATTTTTAGTAGCCGGACTGACTGAGCCAAAATATTTTCTATCTATCTATCTATTGCCAGACGCCTCAATCCCGAACTGGGTGGCCACAAACAAATCGCCTCCATGTCACTCTGTCCCCTGCCATTTCACTACCACGCTCCCAACTCACACCCGCCTCTCTCATATACCTCTCCACTCCATCCCTCCATCTCATCCTCGGCCTCCCCCTCCCTCTCTCCCCCTCCACCTCACTTACATACACTCTCCTCGTCAATCTTTCACTCTCCATCCTCACCACATGCCCAAACCACCTTAACGTGTTTCTCCTAACGCTTCCCATCACATCCTCAACCACACCACAATGCTCCTTCACTACCTCATTTGTTACTCTGTCTCTCCATGTGGCTCCACATGATCCTCTCAAATAACTCATTTCCACTGCTCTCACTCTTGACTTCTGTCCTTCCAACAGGGTCCAAGCTTCACTCCATATATTTTATGAGCAGTAAATATATTTATTTACACATTGTGATGGTTAGAATCATATACAGTAAAACCTCACTAGAACGGACTAATTGGGGCCCAAGTCATTTAAAAAAAAAGCGACATGAGGATTTCCCCCTGCTAAGATATTTTCATACATGAGTCATGGCCACAACCCTACTTCACTCCACCATTCCCTTCTAAATTGGGGCATTAACCCATTTGCCTCTCATTTGCCTCTTAACTTTTCTCAAATGCTGCTATAAATAATTTATTGCATAACACAGTACAGTTTTTTTAAGGTTTATACTCGAAAAAGGCCATTGTAACACTCACAGGATAATTTTCATACATGAAGTGTCTTAGCCACCATCTTGCTTCACCCCACCAGTTCCTTCCATCCCTATTGCTTCTTAGCTTTTCTAAAATGCCACTAAAAATAATTCATTGCATTACACAGTATAATTTTAGCAAGGTGTAGACTCTTTAAAGGCCATATATAACCCACAAAATAAGATATTATCGTTAATTAAAAGCATCATGGCCACCATCCTGCTTCACCTCCACCACTTCATTTTGACTCTTGGTAATATCTCATTTGCCTCTTTTTTTTTTTCTTAAATTCCACTATAAATAATTTATTGCATGACACAGTAAAATTTAAGCAAGGCTTGGACATAATAGGATTCATAAGTAATTTTTAAAAAATAAAAAAAATCTTATGTAATCATTCAGACTGGCTTGGCTAACCTGATGAAGGATCCTTCAGAGCAAATCCTTCAAAATCATATCCCATTATCTTGAGGGTCATCATCAAGGAACAGTGAATCACTGTCCCAATTGTTTTCACTGACAAGAGCTGAACTGTGGATGGGAATTGGAGCTGCAGCCTGTACCGTGTGTGTATAATTTTAAGCATTTTTCAAAGACTGTACTGTACACGTTATACACCTTAATTTTTACAATCTTACAAACAAATACGATCACTCTGTCTGTATATTTCTCTCATCACTTGTCACCATCGAGCAGTATGGGACTTGGGAAAATGACGGGGAGAAATGATGTGGAGAAAAGTAGTTATGTCGCCAGCTCACCACGAACCGAAGCACAATCACACACACCGCTCACTGTGTGATTAAAGCTTGATGTCGTAATGCAGACCCCTTTTCTAGTTTTTGAGCATTTAGAAAGACATTGTGGGTATAACTTAATTATAAACACTTTTCAAATATTGTACTATACACATAGAACAATAGCTACCCTCCCTGCCCACCACCAACCAACGCACGAACACACAAACCGCGCGGACAGTATGACCACCCCCCTGTGAGGTTAGGCAGTCCGGAATGCTTCTAGCTTTTTCAGAGTTTACCTGAAGAAATAATTCCGGTCGACTCCCTGACTCCGAAAAAACGACTTCCAGCGTACTGAATCCGGTGTAGTGAGGTCATACTGTATTAGGGTTTGTTGCTGGTGTATATTGTTGATTATCGGTCTGTTTTTAAACATTCATGATGGCAACAAGGAAAGACTTAATGATCAATCTCAACATGCCTTTTTGTTCATTTAAGTGAGATTTACTTATTTTGTAGTTTACTGGGTGTTGAAGTGGAAGTGGCTTACCAAACAAAAGCCCTGAGTGCAGTCTAATAATTAAGGTGTTTTTTTTTTTTATGCAAGGAAGAAGGAACCAAAGGCCACAGGCCTGCACTGTTCCTTCCAAGAAGAAACAAAAACAGTACAAAAGAGAGCCAAAATCAAGATCCATTCAATTCGAGATGCCTGGACACACTGCGTTTGAAAGACTGGTGATCATAGGAAGTAGGAAATACAGACAGAGGAAGACCGTTCCAGAGTTGACCAGTTGCATAAATGAAGGACTGGGAGTAACGGTTAACTCTTGCATTAGAGAGTTGGACAGAAAAGGGATGAGAGTTTGTTGCTAGACGGGTACTACGTGCCCATCGTAGAGGTGGAGGGATGCAAGCAGACAGTTCAGAGGAACAGTGACCATCGAAGTAGCGATAGAAGAGAGATAAAGATGCAACAGTGCGACGAAGAGACAAAGGTTGAAGGAAATCAGTAAGAGGAGGAGAGTTAATGAGACGAAAAGCCTTTGACTCCACCCTATTGAGAAGAGCTGCATGTGGGGAGCCTCCCCACACATGAGAGTTGTACTCCATACATGGGCAAATAAAACCTGTGTACAAGGTCAACAACTGTGCAGGGGTAAAGAAACTTCGGAATCGGCTTAGCACACCTAATCTCTTGGAATCAGATTTCACAAGAGATGTAATATGTTCTTTCCAAGACAAATCTCGAGAGAATGAAACCCCAAGCATGTTCAAGGATGATGCAGGACATAACTGTTCATTATTAAACATTAGTGGGTA
>JAGKTI010016380.1:0-19490 GCA_018397915.1 Birgus latro
GTGTGTGTGTGTGTGTGTGTGTGTGTGTGTGTGTGTGTGTGTGTGTGTGTGTATCAGTTTCTATTATATCTCATGAACGGCTTGAGCTATCAACATGAAACCTTCAGGGTATCAAGATATCGCCAAAATCTTGGCCAGATTCGAGAACGGGCACTCGGGGTAAAGGTCACCAAAATGGCTGCCAAAGGGCAATTAGTTTTTATCGCTGGCCTTTAGCACCATTATGTCTCATGAACGGCTTGAGCTATCAACATGAAACCTTCAGGGTATCAAGATATGGCCAAAATCCAATCTTGGACTTGGCCAACAGCATATTCTGGTGGGCGATTAGAATTCGGGTCCCGAATGCTTTTCTTTCATTTCTTTCAGCTTTCATGTTAAATCCAGTCGATATTGCAAAGACAAATAACATACACGACAATATAAAGGTAAATGTAGTGACGAATGCCAGAGAACTGTCTCAAGACAGTCATCAAATTTCACATGAAGTACGATCCTAGGATGCAGGAAGAGAAATGGGTAGGAAGAATAATAGCAATTTAATCTTAAGCCACTGAGAGTACGAACACAGAATGAAAGGAGAAGGGAAGGTAGGAAATAGGAGCCCCTAACATATTTCAACCTCAGTATGAAGGTAAGTATGAAAGAAGGGAATAAAACAGATAACGGTCCCAGGAGGCAGATAGACAGGAAGGATGAAAGTACAAGAGAGCCTTCCATGCCCATTAGAGCAAGACCGTGGGATGCAGGAGGGAAGGAAGGTTTGTGTAGCGCGATTGCTTATTCAGGGCAACATTAAGCTTGCACGAGCTACATGGGGTTGTTCCGCCCCCTTCTAGAGCTGCCTTCTCACTCTTCTCCCCCCCCCCCTCCCCGCTCTCTCTCTCTCTCTCTCTCTCTCTCTCTCTCTCTCTCTCTCTCTCTCTCTCTACCTCCCGTTGTTCTTCCTTTGTCTTCTCTTTAATTTTTGCTCTAATGTTGTTCTTCCACTTCTTCCTACTTTGTGTGTGTGTGTGTGTGTGTGAGAGAGAGAGAGAGAGAGAGAGAGAGAGAGAGAGAATTTAACGCTATCTCATCTAGTGTATGGCTATATAGTAAATCCCCAATATTCCCAAACTGCCTGAGGAAGTAATGTCTGAGTAAAAAAAAAAAAGAAAATCAAAAGGAAAAAAGCATAATGTCTAGACTGGGTTACCCTAGACAAGAACAAAAGCCATGACAACGGAAAAAGAATTTGTCACATAACCTATACTGAGTGCTTCCTCTTGTTATTCCCCTTCCCGCTCCCTTGTCCCAGTGAGGGTGTGAAGTTTTGAGGTGATCGTCACACTGGAGCATTTTCACCTCCCCTCTGTTTTGACAAGGCATGCATCGAATTTTCTTAGCTTTTCCCGGGTTTCCTATGATGAATCCGACCAGTGTTTTGCCCTCACGTTGCGGTCAGTTTGTGTTATGTCTTTATTTTAAGCGAGTGTGTGCTACTTGGCTAGGGATTTTGGCACATTTGCTGGTGTGGATGTCTTGTGCTGCGTTTGGTGTAGTTAGGTTTCATGTTACCTGCTGTTACTTTTTCTCTGGACATTTCTTTGCAGTTCCTCTAAGTGACAGACATGTTGCAGGGGGTCGGGGTTTTTTCCCGCCTTCTTTTCTGGCTGTTAACAGTGGGACCTTAACCCTTCCGTGCCAAAGTTCACCCTTGTCTCCCCCTCCCCTCTCATACAATGGATAGCGAGAGTGGTGGGGAAGACGAGGGTGGGTGGGTGCTTGACGTGCGTAGGTGGTTGGTTGTGGAGCTTATTTACCTAGCCACAGCGCACAAACGTTTCTTTGTCTTGCATTTTATTTAGGACTACTTATTTTCCTATCGTCCTTTGGTTAATGTGGTAAATTCCGTTGTCTAACTTCTTCTTTTTCTCCTTTTCCTCGTTCAAGAAGAAAACCCACATTATCAGACGGAAATTTCATTTAACAAACGGTTTCGGCAACCACTGTTGGCCTTATCAGTGGAGATAGAGAAATAGGATGATCGACGGTTTTAATGGGAAGCTTATAAGACACATCAGTGTACAATCAAAGACAAGATTCGCATCGTGAAATATGAGGAAAATAACTGGGGAAAGGCTCATGTTTTGGTACGCTCTGCTTTGTTTCACAGGGACGTTGGTAGCACTGACATGAGATGCCTTTTCTTCCAGGTGGCGAATCTGTGGATGCGAACATATTTTTGGTAACTAAGCAAAAAAATACATATATAGTGTGTTTTTCCGAATGCTATTTTTACTTGACTTATATGAACAATTTCTCACATGTTCTTCTTTTTTACAGTCATGTCAGTAACACTGCAATGCAAATAGCTAAAGAACTGTTTGAAATCAATTCTCCTTCATAATTCATTTAACTTTTACTTAGTTCAAGTTGTTAATTATGAGCTGTGATTTTCATTGTCTGTCAGTGTCATTAAAAAAAATAATTTACAAACTATCGTACATATGAGGATAGAGCTACTGCATAATGATAATCGAATGTTTTGTTATACTTAGCGAAATGAGTCCCACAGGCAAGAGTTAAAACACATTACCTAGAATGCCGGTCTACGGACAAGTTATTCGTGTGTTTCCTTCTGGGTGCAATTCGTCTCTTACGATCTAAGCACTGCTTGTAGGTTCTGTCCTTCATCGCTGTGATTATTTCCTGGCCCTGTAATGGTGTGGTAACACTAGGGTGACGTGAACAATTACCGTTCTCCATTGTGTCATCCTCCCGAAATTGCCCAATTTACTTTTTTACGGTTCTGCCCACAATGAATGTTAGCACTATCTGTTCGAAATTCTCTCTTCCTGAATAACGTTAGATCATGCCACCTCTTCTCTTCCTAGTGGTTGGATTCATGTTGCTTTCCTCTCCGTACCAAGGTATATACTAGGTCTGCTTGACGATTGGAGACAAGATGTAAGACGTAATAGCCAGGCGATCATCGGCTAACCGAGTATGGTTCAAATTTCATCTCTCTGATGCAACAGTTTCGCGAATCGATGTTAAGGCTTCGGAATTTCCTGAGTTCATTTACACCGTCATTCTATCTCCAGCAGATATGAAGCTTGAAGTTAGGTCAGCCAATCATGAATGCTGACTGTGGTAGAGCTCTCATAATGCTTCACGTTTCACTTAATCTTCGGACAAAATAACGACACGACCTTTGTTTTTGATTGTACACTGGTGGAGGGGGAGGGAGCAAGGGAGGAAGGGGTAAGGAGTAAGAAGTGTTTATGAGGGGAAGGGAACGAGGGTGGTGGGTCACAGAGGTGGGAATAGGTCAGGTAACATCCGATCCAATCTGGTCCAATGCAGGAAGGAGGGGATTAGGGAGTGATTTTTCTACCAAGTTTCTCATTATTAGGTCAAGTTTTCATGTGCCTTCATTAATGACGAAATTATTGAATTTCTGTATACACCCCGGGTCTAGTATACTACGTTTTATTATTATTATTATTATTATTATTATTATTATTATTATTATTATTATGTCTGGAGAGTAATTTTCCTTTCTTACAGCAGATAACGTAATTTTCCTCATTACCAGGGACGAAAACAGCGTTGTTTGTGCTACAAGTTATACAATATGCAAGGGTCCACATCTCGGTCAGTTTCTCTTATATTTATACAGGATTAGAATCTCTACACGGGGTTTCGTACACTCCTGCTCTGACGCCAGGTATTTCATTATTTCTAACCAACACTGGCTTGACTGTAGAAATGTACCTGAAGGAGATCTTGATATCCAAATCTTTGCTCTGTTATTTTACCACCTCCAGTCCTGATAAATAAGGAACAGATATAAACTTTTTCTCGTCCATTGATGGGGATTTGGATACACAAAATGACTTCCGTGCTTAAGATGAGCTTTCTATATAAACCTTTCTAGATATATTAAGTTCTGGACAACTTTCCAGATGTTTGACTTTAAATTTCTGTTTCTAGGTATTTAGTGTTACAAATTCTGTATGCTCTAGGGAACAATAAAGATAGAAGAGATAAAAGCTCCTGGGAACATTGAAGATAAAGCAGGTAGCTCAATGGCTGCGTAGTGATACTAGAAAAAAATGAACACACCATCTGTTTTGTCTAGTAACCACCGAAATCTTGCCTCTTCTGTTGGCTGATTTGCATATAAGGCAGAACTAATTCGATTTTATAAGATTTTTATGAAAAAGATGTATACAACAGGTAGAAGATGCATTGGACGGTTATTCTTTAGGTCATTGATGTCACTTTTTAGTGAATCAGTTTAAATGATTCATGGTCCCAAGACTTGGATACAGCTTTGAATTCTGAATATTTCGTAAATAATTTTGCTGGTTCTTTTAATGCATCGTCAACCTCACCATTAAGAAGGTTACCAGTGATACCATCATCATCTGTGTCTTTACCCTTCCCCGTTCTTCTCAAAGCGTTCTTTGCTTCAAGTAATGTAACGCTGGGAATGGCTGTACACTTTCCCTATCATGAACTGAATCGTCGATCACAGTACTGCTGCCGTAGTGTTGTATAAAACTCTTCTGCTATTTTGACAACTTCATTTCTGCTGTTTGTTACAGCAGAAATGAAGTGGTTTTCTTAAGCCACGCCTCCGCTTGGTTTCCTTCAGGCTTTCTTTATTCCTTAAAATTCTTCAGGTCTGTTTAAGTTGAACTTTTAGATATCTTCATTTTTCTTCTTGTTATTTTTTTTATTTGGTGGCTTCTGTTCGATCTCTCCTCCTTATAGTCATATTCTTTATATATCTATAGAAATTCTTTTTGTAGCTTGCTGTTATTTAGTGGTTTCGTACCTCCTATTTCTACAGCTGCTTCATTTACTATTCTCGTGAAGTTTTCGTTTATTTGCTCTGTGTCGATATTTACTTCATCCATTAATTGCGAATATTTTTGCTTAATTAACAAGCTAAATTTTGCGTTCTTCTCCCATTCTGCCAATAGATTGTGCTGTTTCCTTCGGATCAGCCTCTCCCTATCTCTTCTAAGATCAAGTATTACTTGATTTTTTGCCGCTCTGTGGTAACTTTCTACATTTACTTGGTCAGGGTGGTTAAGTTATTCACTGTACCGGCATGTGACTTGTTAAAATGGTTGAAATTTATTTCATTTTTTTCCCACCATTAGGTCCCATCAAAGTTTACTTCCTACATTACAAGGGTCATTAAGTTAGACAACTGTTGCCAGACCCTTCCAGAGACAGGCCCCAGAAACGCCCTTGTCATCGTGTGACAGTACTGATGGACAGACTGTCTTATCTCAGCTAGCCCGTTGTTTTCCTTATGCAAAACAGCACAGCACCCACCTTCGTTACCAAACCTCATTGTTGTACGATAGGATTCAGTGCCTTTATATGTAATGTGACTCGTCTTCATAAAATGGCCATTTGCAATCCCCTATGGCAAACCCTTTAGTTATTTATGAAATATGTATAGTATAACATGCATACATGTCACAGAAAAGATGATATTCATTAAAGCAAAAATGACTAAAGTTAAACCATCGAGAAACCTGGCAATTTTCGCTAGCCCAAGAGATTTGAGGCCAGGTGGTAGCATCTGGCTTGTCACTACGCATATTCAGTGTGGGTGAGGTGAGGCGGGTGGAATTATGTCTGTTGCTCTCTCTCCTTCTCTATCCCTCAATCCCTTATCTTTAAAGACATGTGTACTAGCTGGATGTTGTGTATAGCGGATTCTTTGTTATAAAAAAAAAAATCTGAGGTTTTAGAACTCCCATCTGTGATCTCTTAATTAGGAGCCATTAAGCTACCGATTATTACTTTGGCAGGTAACAGATTAACTCTTACTTCTTGTCGCTCTTCCCTATTTACTTACCTCCCTGTCTAATGAACTTCCTACCTAGCCTTCCTGCCTGCCTACCTCCGTTCCCACCTACCTCCCTACCTACTTACTATCCTATCTGTCTTACACCCTGCCTATCTCCCTGCCACACCTCCTTCGCTACTTCCCTGTCTACTTCACTGCTCATCTCCCTGCCTGCCTACCCAGCTAACCACTCGACTCCCTACCCGCCTCCCTATCTACGTACATTTCCACCTACCTCCTTGCCGACATCCCTACCTATCTTCCTGCCTGCCTTTTTTTTTTTACCTATATCCCTCCCCTACCTACCATCCTACTTACCGCCCTGCCTACCTACCTCCCTATCTACCTCCGTAGTAACTTTCCTACATACTTCTTTTATATCTGCCTGCCTTCCTAGCTATGTACCTATCAATCTACCCACCTCCTAAACCACACGACTCCTTACTTGCCTCCCTACCTACTTATTTCTATGCATACTCAAATATCCACCTTCTTCTCTGTCGACCTCCATCCTACCACCCTGCCAACCTCCTTCCCCCCTAACTTCCTACCTTCCTCTCCATCCACCTCCCCATTTACTACCTGCTTACCTACCGCTCCATCCCCCTCCCTATTTACTATCTAATTACCTGCCTCTATCCACCTCCCTATTTACTACCAAATTACCTACCTGTCTCCGTGCCTTCCTAACTAGCTCTCTCGCTCCCCATCTTTCTGCTTGCTTTCACCAACTAGTGAATTAGAAATACACACTTGTATAATTTATTAATTTATTGATTCATTGCCATTTATTAGTTGTTAGTAAGCCGTATCAAAACTGTGATGAATGTCCACTGCATTTTGAACGTTCTTTTTCTTGACACTATTGCCAAGCCTATATTCATGTACTTATAGGCTTTTGATCATTGTGGCCTTAGGGTTGCTCTAAGTGTGTTCACCACTCCAATGAAGCCGTCAGATGGAGAGGATTCATTTGACACCTCAGACGTTAAAGTCGACCCATAACTGTAAAAGGTAGAGCGCAGACAGACGGATCGACGGGCGGAAGAAACTTGATCATCCGGGTCCAGTCTCGCAATGCCCTGAAACGTCGTCTGTAGGAATATTATGTAGCTAAGCCTGTCTGTCGGAGGATCGGGCAAATAACCGCTAATGCAGTTTTAGTAGGTGCGCGTGTGTGTGTGTGTGTGTGTGTGTGTGTGTGTGTGTGTGTGTGTTTTCCTTATAATATTCTCAAATAAGACTAGCAACCATCAGTGTCACATACAGGTCCCTAGTTGTAAACCTGGGTGAATAAGGACAAGGGAAAAACAAAATACGACCAAGAGTTTAGCCAGTCCAAGAATCGAGCCTGCAATGTAGGCGAGCAAATCAGTACACCACCGGATCCCCCTCAGTGGCCTTACCCATCACCTCCTTCGGGCCTCAGTTTCTGACCTGAGACTTTTCATAAACTCTTAATTTTCACATTTCCTTTATGTCCCTGATGCCATTCTCATTTCTCTCTTGAATTTCTATTACATTAACCATTTCTTCCACTCATTTTATTAGTATTTCTCTCGTTTCTGTTCTTTTACTTTTTTAAATTTCCTGCTTGCATTCCACATTTTCAAAAATCCATTCTTTCTACATTTTCCCTGCTTCAGTACGTCAAATTCTCTGGCTTATTCACTCGCTTTAGTATTTATATTTCATCTACATATAAATTTTTCTCATCCATAATCTCTCTTCGCTCAAGCATTTCTGTGTTTCCAAATATTTTAGTTAATAAGAATCTCTCAAACATTTCCACATCACCAATGCTATTCCTTTCTCTAATGTTCTCTCTCCCCCTCTTTCTCTCTCTCTCTCTCTCTTGCTCAACGCCTCAACTTGTAAGGGATGCTCAAAGGAAAACAAAAAATCCAGTGTTTCTTCCTACTCAGTAACGTCCTTTACTCCTATGACCATTCACTACGAGAGGTCTCCTACAACCGAAATAAAATCATCAGGATCATCTGGGAGTAACAATATAAAGTGTCTAGGAGGAACAAAAATAAAATCATCTGGCGGCAGCAAGAATTAAATAGTCTCATGGCAACAGGATTAAAATATCGAAGAGGCAAACATTAGAAAATAAAAGAGTGGTTTACGGATACGCCTTCGAATCCCTCAATCCTTTCAGAATAAGGACCTCTTCGAAGGTGAATAAAATCGCCTAACGGTAACGAAAATAAACTGTACAGAAGACGCAACTGTACACACACACACACACGCACGCACACACACACACACACACACACACGTTAACGAAGACCGCATTTAATCTCAGTGCGGCGATCTTCTTGAGATGAATAATATCGTATGATGAGATTAGGAATAGCAAAAAACTTTCTGATAGGATTTAAAAAAAAAAAAAGGTCACTCTCACTGGATCTGACATTTCATTATCCTCTTTCTTTCGATGATGATCTTGTTTTTAAATTCTTGTAACCTCCAAACAATTCTATTCAACTAGAAATGTTATATATACTGTACTTTTCATGGTTCGTTTGTTTTAATCTGAGGAAAATGCAAAACCCCTCCACCAAGCGCAGACAGACAGCAGGATTGATCTGACTCATAACCAAGAAGTCATTTATTCCTTTAAACTAAAACTTATCGAATTTTCAATAACCACGAATCAGTATTTAAAATGTGAATTATCTATTGCCATCAGAGAGAAACAAGCTGAATCTGACCCCTTCTTTATTCGGAGCCTTTCCCTGTCTGAGTAATGCTGTCTGGTGGCAAAAAAAATATGACATTAACGTAATCAGGTATGAAATGAACAACAAAATCACTGTGAAGAAATTAGAGAAACTGTTTTAATTCCTTTACTACCCAAAAAAAAAAAAAAAACTCTTCTAAAGGCTGATTTTTAGCAGGAATGAAATATATAAGCGTCATCGATGTGAAAGGGATGAAAACAATACTTCTGGCTAGATGAAAACTTAACTTTAATTCTTTTATCACTACTTGCACTAGATTTTCATCCTTTTTTAACTTATATTACGTACATAAATGGCAGAAGAAAAAAAGTACTGTGGCTCTCCACCTTTTCATAGGACTTGTTCGTGACTTACAGTATATTCTGGTGTTAATCTGTTGTTAAAACTAAGCGTTCTCGAGGAAGAGGTACCAATTTTAGGGAAGAAACGGGAAGAAAGTCTATAATGCGTAACCTTTTCACCTTGATGACTTTTTAAAAATGATTGTTCTTGCACCATCAGATGACTTCATTGAACGTTGGTAAGGTCTTCGCTCGCACTGAAAAATTTATTGAAGCCTATATCATCTAACTCCTCAGGTTCGAAAAATATCTCTTGAAGCTGAATGAATCGTCTGTATGTGACAAAAATGACAACATAAAGCGTCATCTTAGTACAGGAACCAGTTAATTATCTCAGTCTTTTATATCCTAACTGGTGCCGGGGAGAGACAACTTCACGTGGTGGCACTGATGTAAGCAGCAAACTCAACTACGGTACCTGGTTATACGAACGTTTCTCAGTCACTCCCTTATCCCCAGTATGAGGTTGGTGGACTGCAGCACAAGAGGAACGTGTGCCTAGAGTCCAGCGGGTTTACATTCGTCTACAGTATGTTGGGATTTCTACTTCCACTACTACTACTACTACTACTACTACTGCTACCACTACTACTCTTATTATATCCTAACGTCCGCCGATGACACATAGGCTCGTATTCATGTCAAATAACCCCTTAGCTCCCTGAGTTCCTGCGCGAGGGATTTTGCTGGAAGGGTGCTAGGAGTACCGCCCTCCGCCTGTCGGCTCATGGTCGCGAAGCTCATAGGTCCCTACCCCGAGGTTCACTTCTTTATTCAAGTTTGAAAATGCCCAGTTCCTTCCCATACTGGGGACACGGGGCGCAAAGGGGTTAAGAAGGCTCCCTAATACCTCTTCCCAGGTGATTTATTTTGTTTATTACACCTTGCCGTCTCCTTCAGCGTTACGAAAAGCAGCCTGATATCACCACCCTCTGCATAAACAACGAACAAAACGAGATTAAACAGTCGTATCCAATAATAAGTAGCTAAGCAGGAGGTGTTAGAGAGTTTCCTTAACTGCCGAAAATACGAACCTTACGTATCCCCTAAAGACCAACATGATTTTCCTGTTATTCTTGCTGCTGTCAGACGGTTTCATTCACCTCAGGAAAAACCCCTTAGTTGCGATTTATAAATAAGTAACTGTCTGACATCTCCAGTTTGTAAAGCCTCCCTAAGGTGGATACAATCGTCTCATGTTCCCTAGACTATACGGGGCCAATACCAAGCAAGCCTGATTAGTGAACTGTTTAATTTAAAATCCTATATTTTGTTTATTTCAGCTTTCACGAGGATAATGCCTAATTTACCATCTAACTTCCTGCTTTTTCAAACTCTGTCTAGATAATAGCTGACCTCATCATGATAAGGAGAACTCTAATATTCTATTCCAACTGATGCCAGACGATTTTTTTTTTTTTTTACTACTCTTAGTCACGGGAGCCTGAAGTGTCAAAGCTGTCAGTAGTAGCTTTCATTTCCGGGAGAAACTCAAGTATTCTGCTCTAGCAAACCGAAAGCGATCTAAATAAGTCAAAGAAATTTGGGAGTAATAACATTTAATTCTTACCCATCCTGACTCGAACGTCAGGAATACTTAACTGCATCCACCCATCGTCCTCAGTTAAGTATTACTCCATCACGACCGTAAGCACCAGGAGGCAGGCTGTTCAGTTCGGTCATTAACTTCTTGTGTTCGATTATTATTTTTTTACCTAGTTTTCGCTATAACCAGACGATTTTATTCGACTTATGACATATCTCCAGCAATCAAGTGTTTAATGAAGGCTACATCTTACTCCTTCGGTTTTTAATGGCTCTCCATATCTTAAAAAAAAAAAACATTCACTGAGAGTGATAGTAAAATACAAAATACGTTATTTGAATGGAGTGATCAGAGGAGTAGAGACCAGTCACTTGTACTTGAGCCATAAAATCCAACCACTCCTTGGACTTAATCCTTCTGGTTCACATCCACTTGGAGCACCTAAATCCACTAGACTGTCAGGGGAAAATGAGAGTTTGCTCTGGCGTGTCGCCAGATGTCAGGGGAAAATGAGACTTTTACCCTGGCGTGTCGCCAGATGTCAGGGGAAATTTAAGTATTCCCAAGAAATAATGAAATATTGTATAATTGGTATACAATGTATAGCTAAGTGTGCTATGTCAATTCTCTAGGGTCGAGAATTACAAACTTCCTTAACGGCACGCAGCAGAGCTGCAATATTGTACCGTTGGCCTACGAGAAAGTTTCTTCTCCCCCCCCCCCCAACAATCAAAAAAAATTATAATAATAATAACAGGCTCTTGGCTGAGCCAACTCCCAGCTAGCACAACGGATTTATAGTGATTCAAAGCTGGCCTAAGTACTGGCCGTGATTTAATTCAAAAGTTGTGCTAACGCAGAGTAGCAAACTGTATTAAATAACAGAGTGGACTAATTAAACACAGTTAACAACTTTAACAAAGCTCAAGAAAAGAACTGTGAATTTATTAATTACAAAGAAATGAATTTACGTTACATGAAATTCAAATCAAATAAAGGAATCCACTCACTCGCTGAAACACTCAGATAACGGCTAAATATTTCAAAAAGCTTAGCCTAGGAAAAAACCAGAAAATACTGATCGGTATGGATGAAACAGAGCTGCTGTGACGATCACCAAAGTGGGTGGGGCTGCAGGAGACACGCCAATACAAGCTGAAATCTGAAAAACGCTAGAAAAGCACAGAGCCTTTGAGAGGCGTCCCGCGTCGCGCCGCGTCTACAAGCAAACTGAGCTCTGATTCAAATCGGGGCGCGACGAGCGTGGGAGGTGCGCGCGCCGCGCCGTAACGGCTAACGCGCCAACAAACAATTGAAATTTACGGGACGATGTCACGACTCACTCAACACAACGTTACAATGTAGAAAATTCGTGACATAGACCACCAGGCATGCTCTTGTGTACAGAATATAAATACCACTCAAAACAGTAAGTAGTTTCCTTGGATACGAGAAATCACTTAGCATGTCACTCATTGTAGTCATCAGAAGGTAAACACTATATCAAGTGACGAGAACTGACACTTACCACCGCCATTCAGTATCCACCTATCCTTTCAGTCATAACCTGCTCCTTTATTGTCCCATCTGGAGCGTAGGGACTTGGGTGTAAGTTACTACCGTGATTTATGGCAAGAGGGCCAATTTTATTTCCCTGAGTAGCATTAAATAATAATGTCTTACATCTTGAATATTAAACTTACAGCTATGGGAGCATATGCACGCTCTTCATTTTGGCTTATAACCCTGTCAATGCACTCATTCTCTGTATGAAATGATAAAGGTGAGGAGAGTGGGGATAAAAACAGAGTTCAGCGACGCAGACCACCTCGGTGAGTCTCAGCACTGAACCGAACGCCTTATTACTACTACTACAGACACTGTGGGGAGGGAAGGGGTCTCTCTTCCTTGGTAATTTCCGAGGCGGTTTCCGACGGGATGTTTATCCTTTGCTCTTACATTGTCTGGTTGTGAGAAAGAGGAATACAAACTCTTTGTGGCATGGTACTCTCTGGGATGTCCGAGCGCCCCATCCTGCTGTTCGCATCCATTGACCTCCTTGACTTTTCTTACAGTGTCAGACTCAAGCTTCACAGAGGCCAGGCAAAGGAGAGAGGGGAACATGCCATTACAAGCAAAGCATCGCCGCCAACTCCAACGCCCATGCAGTGTATATAGTAAAGAAATGGTGCATTGAGACTGCCAAAACACGGAAGCCTTTAGGAGGCCATGACCCGTCGGAGTAAACTGCACCCATATCCTAGTGAAGGATAGCCATTCGCATGCCGTTCAGACTCCTTCCTGTTGCACTTGGGAAAGTACCATCCAAGCACTGGAGGAGAGAGGAGGTGGGGGGAGAACAGGGTCACGCCTCCTCAGTCGAAACAAACCTCTCTCCAGACCCCGTTTCTCTGTTTGCCAGAACTCTGGTGAGGGCAGGTCCAGGTGGAAGGGAGGGAAGGCTCCTTTCTTTTGTACGTTTTGGAGGCCTTGGAGAGTCAGAGTCTTCTAGACCGACATCCCAGTGGATGGATAGCAGGGCCCATCTCGACCACGGTTCTCCCTGTTGTGCTTGGAGAAGCACCACCCAAGCACTGGCGGAGAGGGGATGAGGCACGAGTACTCAGTCACGCCTCCCCTGTCGAGAAAATCCACTGTACAAACCCCGCTTCCTTGCCTGCCAGAGCTCTGTTGAGGGCACGGCCAGTTGTAAGGAAGGTAAGGCACCTCTCATTTACCCCTTTAAGAGGCCGTGGAACGTCGGACTCAGCTATAACGACGTCCCAGAGGATGAATGGCAGGACTCTTACTGCTCAGGATCCTTCCTGTTGTGCTTAGGAAAGCACCATCCGAACAAGAGGTGAGGGGAGGCAGTATGAGTACTCAATCGCGCCTCCCTCGTCGATGCAAACCCCCATCCGGACCCCGCTTACTCGTCCGACAGAGCAATGGTGATGGCACAGCCAGAAGGAAGGGAGGGAATGTGCCTCGCTTTTGCTCCTTTAGGAGACCGGGAAGCACAGGCGAGCATGAGAGGGCAGTATCGGCTCGCCGAGGCCAGGAAGGTCTCATTTCTCCTACTATAATTTGGGGCCAAATATGTGTGTGCTTTGCCTCTCGCTCTGCCAGTTTTACTTTGCGATAATTTTGATAGTTTCACATTCACCCAGCGTCACTGATACTCTTTCTTGGGGGGCTTGATCTGGGAGTAAAAGCTCCCGATGGTCGACTGAGGAATGGGCAAAAGCACCTTCCAACAGACTCCTGTGACCCTTACAGGGCTGTGAGAGGGCAGTATCAGCTCGCCGAAGTCGGTGAGCTCTTCCTTCCCCTATCATAATTTGGGGCCAGTTATGTGAGCACAGTGCCTCTCGTTCTGCCAGTTATACTCTGCGAGAATTTTGTTGATTTCACGTTGGGTCAATGTCACTAGCCTGTCGGCCACTGTCAGCCAGTAAACAAAATTCAGCCCAAGTCAACCCCAAACACTCCATCTCACCTCCAGTCAGCCCAGGCAGACCCAAAATAACCCCAGTCGGCCCAGGTCAACTCCAAAGAGACCAACTGAACCCCCATGCATGCCAGACCAACCCAAATCAACCCCAATCAGCCCAAAGCAACCCCAAACAGCCCAAATCAATGCCAGACAGCCCAACTCAACTCCCACAGTCAGCCCAGGCCAATCCAAATCAACCCCAACTGACTCCAAACAGCCCAACTCAACCCCAATCTGCCCAGACTAACCCAAATCAACCCCAAGTCATTCCCAAACAACCCAAATCAACCCGAAATCATCCTCAAACAACCTAAATCAACCCGAAGTCATCCCCAAACAATCCAAATCAACCCCAAGTCATCCCCAAACAACCCAAATCAACCCCAAGTCATCCTCAAACAACCCAATGCAACCCTAGACAGCCCAGGCCAACTTAAATAATCCCCAATTGACCCACCAAATCCAATTCAATCCCAGTCAGCCTAGGCCAACCAATCAACCAAAAAAAAAAAAAAAAAACTTAACCTCAGTCTGCTCAGGCCAACCCAGATCAAGCCCAATTAGCCTAACTCAACCTCAAACAGCCCAACACAACCCCAAACAGCCCACTTCAACCTCAGTCAGTCCGGGCCAACCCAAATCGACCCCAAATATTCTAATATAATCCCAGTCAGACCAGACCAACTCAAATCAACGACAATAGAATCCAACCCGCCCAACTCTACCACAGCCATCCCAGGTCAAACCAAATCAATCCCAGTCGACGCCAAACAGACCAACTTAACGAAGGTCGGCTCAGGCCAACCCAAATCAATCCCACTAAGCCCAAGTCAACTACAAACACCCCAGTTTGACCCCAGCCATCCCGGTCGCATAGTTCCGTTCTGTATGCGCACTCGTTTCACCACTGCGAACCCTCAGCCCGGAATGACTCTCGTCCAGTCGATTCAAAATTAACCAATTGTTTTTCTCGAAAATATGCTCAATGTGTTTCCCAGGCAAAATCACTAGTAACTTACCTAACCGTTCCGACTAGGGCTGTTTGGCTGAGGTGGCTGATTGTGGTATTGAGACGAATACCTGTACAGAATAGAAAAGTGCAGCCCAGGCCAGCCCAAATCAACCCCAGTCAGTCCAAGTCAGCCCAAAAAGCCCAACTCAGCCACAAACAGACCAACACAGCCCCAACATGAAAGCAACAATATTCTCGCCAAAGTTTGAATTTTAACTCCAGCGTGAATGCAGGTTTTTTTTTTTTTTTGTCAAAGTTTGCTTTCTGGCTAGATTTTTGTTTGACTTGCCACAGTAGAACTTTTGCGAGACTTTTCTTAAGATAATCCAGCACGAAAGCAACATATTTCTAGCCAAGGTTTGAATTCGAACTCTAAGGGGAAAGGAACGAAATTCTCGCCAATTTTCGATTCTCAACTCCAACGTGAAAGCACAAAAATTCTCGCAAAGTTCGAATTTTACCTCCAAAGTGAGAGCAATAAAATTCTTGCCAAAGTCTTGCCTTTTTTGGCGAGCAATATGTTGAAGTCTCGCAACAGTTCGACTATTGTGAGACTTTTAAGTTAACTCCAGTGTGTAAGCAACAAAATTCTCGCCAAAGTCTGAATTCGAACTCCAATGCGAAAGCAAGAAAATTCTCTCCAAATTTCGACTCTCAGCTGCGATGAGAGAGCAACAGAATTCACATCAAAGTTCGAACTCGATCTCCAACGTGCATACAATGAAATTCTCGTCAGAGTTCGATTTTAACTCCAACGTGAAAGCAGCAAAATTCTAACCAAAATTTGAATTCGAACAGCAACGTAAAAGCAATAAAATTCTAGCCAAAGTTTGAGTTTTAATTCCAGCCTGAAAGCAAAAAGTTTCTCTCCGAAGTTTTTTTTTTTTTTTTTCGGGGGAGGGGGGGCGAGAATTTTGTTTCTGAGTCAACACAGTTCGAATTTTGCGAAACTTCTTAAGTTAACTTTAGTGTGAAAGTAACAAAAATTCTAATCCAAAGTTTTATTTCGAAACCCAAAGTGAAAAAAAAGGCATGCCAAAGTTTAATTTTCATTTCCAACATGAAATCAATAAAATTCTCACCAAAGTCTGAATTCGCACTCCAACGTGAGGGCAACAAATGTTGCGCCAAAGTTTTGCTTGGGGGGGGGGAGAATTTTGTTGAAGTGTTGCCACAGTTCAACTTTTGCAAAACTTTTCTTACGTTACCTCCAACGTCAAAGCAACAAAATTCTAGTCTGTAGTTGAATTCGAAATCCAACGTGAAAAGAAAAAAAAATAACTAAACTTCGACTTCCCCCTGCAACGTGAAATAAAATTCTAGCAAAAGCAACAAAATTCTCTCCATTGTTCTATTTTCAACTCCACTGTGAACGCAACAAAATTCTAGCAAAAAAGTTTTTATAGTTCATGGGAATTGTTTTTGATTCTCGCCACAGTTCAACTTTTACGAGACTTCATCTACGATAATCCAGCGTGATAGCAACAAAACAATCGCTAAATTTGATTTCGAACTTTAACGGGAAAGGAGCAAAATTCTTGCCAAAGTTCGATTTTCAATTCAAACCCCACAGTTTAAATTTCAACTTCAGAGTGAATGCAACAGAATTCTCGCCAAAATTTGAATTCGAGCCCCAAAGTGAATGCTACAGCACTCTCCCCAATGTTGGATTTTGAAGTCCAACGTGAAAGTAACTAATTTTTCACTAAAATTTTGCATTCTCGTGAGAATTCTGTTGAAGTCTCACCATCTTTTTTTTTTTTTTTCAAAACTCCTCTTAAGATTACTCCAAAGTGTAAGCTAAATGGATATATAAGTAAATAAATAAAACTCACCAAAGTTTTATTTTCAACTCCAGCATGAAAGCAACAAAATTCTCGCCAAAGTTTGAATTCAAACTCCAACTTAAAGACAAGAAAATTCTCTTCAAAGTTCGATTTTAAACTCCAACGTGGAAGCAAACAACTTTTCATCCAAATTTGAATTCGAACTCCAAAGTGATTGTAAGAAATTTTTAACCAAAGTTTGATTTTGGAGCTAAGCGTGAAAGCAACATTTTTCTTGCCAATATTTTGCTTTTTAACGATATTTTATTGAAGTCTTTCCAGTGTTCGAGATTTGCGAGAATTGTCATACATTAACTCCAGCGTGTAAGCAAGAAAACTCCCAGTGAAGTATGAATTGGAACTCCAGCGAGAGAAACATCTCCAAAATGTCGATTTTCAATCGAAACTTGGAAACAAAATTCTCACCAAAGCTCGATTTTTAACTCCAACGTTAGCAACACACTTCTTGGCAAAGGTGAATTTGAACTATAACGTGAAAGCAACATAATTCACGCCAAGCTCTGTTTTCAAGTCCAACATGAAAACAGCAAAATTCTCTCCAAAGTTTGAATTAGAACTTCAATATGAAAATAAAATAAAAAAAATTCTTCCCAAAATTCGATATTTCATTGCAAAGTAAAAGCAACAAAATTTTAGCTAAAGGTCGAATTCGAAGTCCAATGTGAACGCAAAAAACTTCTCGCCAAAATTCCACTTTCAGCTCCAACGTGAAAGCAACAAAATTGTCACTAAATCTGAAATTCAGACTCTAATGAGATTGCAACAACATTCTCTCCAAATTTCCATTTTGAACTCCAACATGAAAATAAGAAATTTTTAGCCAGAGTTTTTGTTCTTTAGCAAGAGGTTGGGGATCTTTTGTGTCTGGTCCACGTTCTCCCATTTCTATGTAAATTTCGTCACAAATACAGTTTTTTAAGTTGATTCCAAATTTGAACTTATTTTTGGGGCAAATTATTTTTTTCTTTTTAAGTTAGGTTTGGTTACGTTACTTTAGGTTAGGCTAGTAAATAATAATAATTAGATTAGTTAATAATAAAAAATAATATGTAAGTATACTATTTATTTTAGCGCTTAAACTACAAACACAAAAGATCCGTGAATTCATATGGCGTAGAAAATACAACAAGACAGACCCATTCGATATGATTTTCAGTGCACTTCTGAGTTTAAACGCTGAACAAATGAACATTGAAATTTTGTTATTACCAAGTGAATGTTATACTTAAATATTATTTGTTGTTCTCATTATTAACTAACCTAACCTAACCTAAAGTTTTAAAAAATAATTTCTCCCAAAAATAAATTCCAATTTGGAATCAACTTCAAAAACTATATTAGTGACGAAATTTACATAAAAATAGGAGTTAATGCTCCAGACACAAAAGATTCGAATATTGTTGAGGTCTCGCCACAGTTCGACTTTTGCGAGACTTTTCTTAAGTCCAACGTGAAATCAAGAAAATTCTCGCCAAGGTTTGCTTTTTGGCGATTTATTTATTTATTTTTTTGTCTCGGCACAGTTCGACTTTTGCAAGGCTTTTCTTACATTAACTCCAATGTGAAAATAAAATTCTCGTCAATATTTTATTTGAACTCCAGCGTGAAAACAAAAAGTTTCTCGCCAGAGTTTTGCTTCTTGGCGAGAGTTTTGTTGAAGTCTCACTACAGTTCGACGTTTGCAAGACCTTCTTTACGTTAATTCTAGGGTGAAAGCAACAAAATTCCCGCCAAAGTTCGATTTTCAACTTCAACGTGAAAACAACAAAATTCCCTCCATAGCACGGATTCGAAGTACAACGTCAGTACAGCACATTCACTCCAATACTGTATTCGATTTTCAGCTTTAGAGAAAAAGGAAAAAAAAAATCTCGGGAAAGTTTGACTTCAAACTTCAACGTGAAATCGATGAATTTATCGTCATAATTAAATTTTGAACTCCCATGTGAATGCAATAATAATTCTAGCCAAAGTTTGTTTTTTGGCGACTATTTTGATGAAGTCTAGCCAAAGTTAGACTTTTGCAAGACTTACGTTAACTCGAAGGTGAAATCAACAAAATTCTCGCCAGTGTTTGAATATAAAGTTGCAACAAAATTCTCGCTAAACTTCGATTTTCAGGCGCAGCGAAAGAAAAAAAAAATCAAAACCTTGGCTTAAAACTTCCACGCAATAGCAACAAGTTTCTCGACAAATGTTATTTTTACGAGAGTTTTGTTTGGGTGATTTAAGTATTTGGAAGATTTTAATAATAATATTATTATTAATAATAACAGTAATAATAATAATAATGGTAAAAATATTAGTATTACTATTATTACTATTAATATTATTATTATTATATCTGAGCGAATCTGAAAGGAGGGAGGAGGCGAGGTAGGCCAAGGAGAAGGTGGAGAGATATGGTGGATGAGTGTGTGAGGAAGAGAGGTTTGGAAGTCGGTGAAGCTAGGGAACTGACAAGAGATCGAGCTGGCTGGATGAATGTTGTGAGAAGAAGTGCATGATCAGCTATTTGGCACGTCTATGTGAAACTGCAAAACGTGATGAATGTTTTTAGCGTATCCGATAGAGCCAGGATTCTGGGAGCTTGAATGATGAGTGAATGGAAGCGTGGCCCATTGGAATGCGCAAATTT
>JAGKTI010016381.1:6110-19487 GCA_018397915.1 Birgus latro
CACACACACACACAAACACACACACACACACACACACACACACACACACAAATAGCTTGGGTCCCTGGGATTTTGTATCATAACCGTGGAATTTCCTACGTTAAGTTCTGTTATCAGTCTTGCAATGTTCACCATTTTCAAGACAGTTGCATTTGTACAGCTTTTATTTCAAGGTGACCACATTGTGTTAAGATTAGTTTGCACTTTAGGATTCAGAGTACAAATCACGAATCAGGACAACACAACAGCGAGAGCGCTTGTTTACTACCGGCAGAAAGCTGACTGGTGATTTGTGGATGTATGTTGGGTGACCAAACAAGAGGAGGGGGAAGGGGGAGTGGAGGGCTGGGAAGGGGATTAACTAGGAAATGACCTTGACCAGAAATGCCTTCACCTCACATCCCCCAACTTCACCCAGTCTCACGTGACTAACCCATGCTGGGGTGGCCAATGGAAGTGGCACACTTGCATGATTTATATACTTGTCAGGCCGTGAATTTTCCCGTTTGTCTGATAAATCCGGTTGCCTGGTAACCAGATAATTGGGATTATACTGTACCTGACTTTCAATCCTCCGGGACTCTACCTTCCTTCCAGGCCAATCTGCACACCTTCCATATCCATTCTGTTACTATCTCACCCCCATGCTTCAGCATTTCACCACACACTCCATCAATTCCTGGGGCTTTCCCCATTTTAACTTTCTTCGCTGCTTCCACAACTTCCATCCTACTGATCTGTTGCTCTCTTCCCACACCCCTCCTTCTCCCAGCCATTCACCAGCCACTTATACTTGCATTACTTTCATTCTCTTTGTTCAGCAATTCATTAAAGTGTTCTCTCCATCTGTTTACTTTTTCTCCCTTCTCTGCTAGTAATCTACCATTTTTATCTTTCACTCCCCAACTAACTTCTTTGGCACCCTGTCTAACTCTCTTTACCTCTTTCCAGAACATTTTCTTACATTCCCTCCACTTTGCACTCAAATTCCTTCCAAAATCCTCATCCACTCTCTTCTTACTCTCTCTTACTAATCTTTTCACCTTTCTCCTCCTCTCTACATATAACTCTCTCTTATATACTAATGGTTGATAGACAGAATTTTAACATTTATGCACCAGCAGAAATAATCTCTTATCTCTCCATGTCCACAGACCACAAGGCATACCTGTCCCTCCAAAATGTGAGTGTGTCGCTGCGAGATAACAGCCGAGACATCGCACTGGCCTCTCTGTCTGGCCTTGTGACCAGCACTGAGAGCCGTGGAGGTGTGGCCTATAACAAGCTGTCATTTAAAGCCGAGGCATTTAACCTGGAGGCAGCCAATATGGAACAAGAATTGGTGTATGTGGCAAGGCTTGTTGATGCCACACCATCTGCAGGTGGGTTGGATTATTTTATTTAGGTAATTTAATCTGATATACTCTAATCACATCTAACCTACTCTGTGTTATCCTAGCCTCTATAAACTTGGAGACAGCCAGTAAGGAATAAAAGTTGGTGTAGGTGGCCAGGCTTGTTGATGATATTCCATCTGCAAGTGTGTTAGAGTAGGTTTTCTGAGAGTATGGTAAGCAGGGGTAGATTAATGCAGATTGTCAGATTAGGATAAGGTAGTTTCAATTGTCATGATTTATGTTAGCTTTCTTTTGGCAAGTATGGGGTTAGGTTTGGATAATTTAGGCCATTTCCTCCCCCCCCCCCTCTCCTACTACACACAAGAGGTGTCCCCATTTATCTTTAAATGTCAGATCACATCAGATTCAGGGTAGTTGATTCATTGGATAGACTCAGTTTGATGGGTGGTATGTAGTGTATAAGTGTGGATGTGTATACCTGTGAGGTGGAGTCAGAGTATCAGGGACATGAATGATGAGTAAATGAAAGTATGGTCCATTCATTTGGGCAGAATTTTGGTTATTTTCTCTTTCTGGTAGCTTTTTTTTTTTTTTTTTTTCCCACTCTGGACCCTGCCTCACCCTACCCATCACTGAGAAAAGTGTTCCCAGTGATGGTGATTATTGTTCAGATGCCTTAATGTATACATATTTGCCTAAAAAATATATGACGCAGCAGAGCTGCCTGTCCATATCAGGCATTTGCAGGCCACCCCCTAACAGTACTGTATCTTACATACGTGTATACATACATACATACTTTATTAATGCAGGGTATGGTGTGGCCTTCTCACTGGACCTGGAGCGCAACCCACTCAGTGTGGCCTCAGACTATGCCCTCACCTTGAAACTACACCCCATTGAACTTCTCTATAACCAGGTGATTATCTGCGTTTATTTCACAAGCCGTGTTTGTCTGTATGAGCATTCACTCTGTCTCTCTCTCTTTGTGTATGCCTGTTTAATCATTCACTACATCTCTGTTTTTTTGTGTAAGGACTCACTGCCTGTCTCACTATAAGAGTTTACAGTGTCTGTGTCTCCTTGTTTGTGTATATAATCATGGTTGTGGAGATAATGATGTTGATGACTATAGCAGTATTCCAATTTCTGTAAAATGCATTCTCTGGCCTACAGTACGTGTGTGCAAATGACGATGATGTAATGACAGATGATGATGTTAATGACAAAGACGATGATAATGATGTTATTGATAATAATGAGGATGATGTAATGACATGATGGTGCTATTTATGACAGTGATAATATGTTCTCTCTCAGTATGCGTGTGCGGAGATGGTGCGTTTCTTCTACATCCCGGGTGTGAGTGAGGGGTGGTTGGGTGCAGGTACGAGGGCAGCACTGATGGAGGGTGCAGTGAAGGGTGGCCGAGCTGCTCTGGCCCACGCCCTGGCCCGCCGCTCCACCCTACACCTAGATGTTGATATTAAGAGTCCGTTCCTGGTGCTGCCAGAACATGGGTCCATACAGGTAGCCTCTAAGTTTTAGCCAGATACCTTAATGTTAGAAGAAGTGGTCCAAACAAATTGCCTCCAAATGGCCCTGTAGTTTGCCATCAGACTGTCCTTTCTCCTACTCACATCCCATCACCTATATGCATTGTATACTGTAATTCCTTATTTAACATGGGTTCACTTTTTTTTTTTTTTCAGTGTAAAGTTGTTCTCTAACACAGCAACAAATTTCACATAATGCTCCACTTTTTATTCCTAATTGGTCAGGATTTTTTTTCCCCCCTAATGCAAAGATGTATTGTGGACCTGCTGAGAAAAGGACATTACTTACCTAATCTAATCATACCTAACCCATCCCTGCCTAGCCACATCTAACCTTACATAGCCAAACTTACTAAACTTAATATAACTTAATCTAACCCAATCCAACCCAACCCAACCCAGCCTGACTTAATGTAACTTAACCTAACTTAAGCCTGTGTCCTTTAACCTAACGTAACCTAACCTAACCAGATATAATGCACAGCGTGGTGGTTCTGTGGTGGTGATGGATGCTGGTGGTCTGCGTGTGATTACGGAGGGCGGTGGAGGCCTCACACGGGACCTGGAGGACGCCACCCGGATGGAGCTGGAGGAACGGCTATACGACCGGCTCACCCTGTCTGTGTCGCAGCTGCAGGTCCTCTTCGCTGACTCTGGAGACGAATGGAGAGTTCACCGCACACGTGATGACTCGGGTCTGTACTCTTGTTGAATGAGGAAGTCTGTAGCTCTTTTAGCTAAACTTGGCATAGATTTTCTTTATTTGTAGCCTATTTCATGAAGCAAAGTGGCAGAAAAAACAATACTGCATCACTGCATCCTTTCCATAACACATCTTCATTACTATCCTCTTCTTGTTATATCCATCCATCCATCATCCAGTCCTGTGTTGCCCCATGAGAAGCATAGGGGCCTGGAGCTAGGCAAGTTGGTCCTGACATTTAAGATGAGACTGACCAGCCTCATTCATCCCAGAGTGGTATTACGTGAGTAATAAACCCCAACAGTCCCTTGGATATAAACCTACACAGGCTCAGTCTGACTGAAATGCCTTAATTACCCACTAAACCACCAGGCGTCATAATTTGGTTATATGGTTACCACCCAGCAGAGTAAATGGTTTCCTGGTGTACAGGAAACCATTTGGCTTGTCACTCAGTGTAGAGTCACCCATAGGCAGAAGGAAGAGGAAAGAATGAAGGAAAGAAAGACAGAAGAGGGAGTGTAAAGTTGCCCGTAGGCAGAAGGAAGAGGAAAGAATGAAGGAAAGAAAGACAGAAGAGGAAGAGAGGAAAGGGCAGACATTCAAAGTAGCACCACAGGAAGTGAGTGGATGGTGAGCACCCCCACCTACCACCATTTTTGTTATAACTTTGGGTAAAATAATAATCTCTCCATCTGTTACACAATTGTCACAGTAGATTAACATCAAAATATGATGCTCTTTGCCCTTTTCATGTTAACTTGACTTGAGGGCTCTTTATATATTCTTTTCACTTTGACTTGACCTAAAATTTTACATCCTTCCATCATAACGGCCTAAAATTGCCATCTCTCCACTATGACTTGGTAAAAATTGCCATCTCTTTGTCTTCATGTAACATAAACTTGCCATATCTCCTTCATAACTTGGCCTAAAATTTCCATCTTTCTTAAATACACATTTGTATTAATGGTGAAGTATGGTGCTGGTCAAAGAGGCATTATGGGAAAGGTGTAGAGCTGTACCATTATATCATTCTGCCATTGAACTGTGTGAAATAAACTACAAAAGGATGAAACTCTGGACCAAGTTAAGGTGGAAGAAGTAATGTATTGCACCTTTCCCAAACCAGTTTTCTTCTACATATGGTAGGTTAATATAATATTTGTATGCTCTTTTTGCAGTCGGTTTCATTATCAAAGAGATATGAATAACACATAGTTGCAGCCCCTGGTACATCTGATTGTGAACCTAGTGAACTGCAAGCTAAAGTTGCTCTTCTCCTGTAGTTCATTATCCTCCTTTTGTGGGGTAGGGAGGGAATTGAAAGATGTTTCTATAACCATTCAGTGCAGCCACCTAGTTTATCAGTGCCATGGGAAAATATCGCTCTACAGCACCATAGGAATAATAAAAGAGATCAGTAGAGTGTAATATGTAAAATACAAGCAGTCCTCAGTATAAGCAAGGGATAAATTATTTTCCTTACAGTTGGCATTGTACATTATAGGAAACTGCTAAGTCAGCTCTGTAGATACCAGCAGAACTTCAACAGACAGTTCTTCTCTGATATGCTATATACTTAATATAAAAAAGATGGTAAAAAGGCAATAGATAGCGGAACTTCTGTTCATTCATTGTTTTCTGATTTTGTAGTCTGTGTTGATACAGGATAAAAGTTATGAAAAACTTTCATACTATATAGCTAAGGAAGAGATTTAAGAAAGTCTCGTAAACTGACAATAATTCCACCCTCAGACTCCCACCTGCTGCCAAGGGTACGTGTGAAGGTGGACCTGGCAAACAGTATCCATCCAGAGTACCGGCAGCAACCACGACAGAAACTGGACATCCATGTCACACCCATCAAGCTGAACCTGTCCGATAACCGGTTGAGTCACCTGGTGGAGTTCTTGCATCATCTGCCGGCCCCACATCCCAGTATACTGTTGGCAGATACTGTGGATGGGGCCATGGCCAGCTGGCCCATTCTGGATCCTAATGACAGCCTGCTGGAGCCCAGTGTAGCCCAGCTGGCCAGTGTGAGAGACTCCCTTTTGGCACAGCTGCAGGGCCCCAGGCTGGTGTCAGACAGTATGGACCAGCACGCCACGCCACCACTCTTACGCCATGTCCGACCACTGTCTTCTGTGGACACCATCTCACAGACCAGTCTGGAGCTCGAGAAATACTTCTCTGCCTCAGACAACAGCGACGATGAGGCAGAGTCGTGGGGACGGCCAGTAGACCTGCCTGGGTTTGAAGACAACACCTCACCTCAGAATATGATTACGATACTGGCCCGGTTCTGTGTGGATGAGATGGTGGTGGGAGTGTCCCGGTCCGGGGAGCATGGTGAGAAGCCATACTTGATGGCCCGGGCCACACACCTGGTGGTGGAGGTAGCCATAATGGACTATGGTCCGGCAGTGCAACTGACGCTGGGTGGGCTTCAGTTGGTAGACAAATACCATCACAGTGCCACTGGACAGTATCTGGAGCTGATATCATCCCCGTCTACCTCACCCACCATCCTCACCATCCTGTATCGCAAGGTGAGAGCAAACTGCCCGGACTTCAGGACCCACTTCCACTCCTGTGAGCAGAGTCTGGTGGTGGACCTGGCCGCACTGAATGTCGTGTGTCACCGCGGGTCCATTATCACCCTCACCAACTTCATGTCCCTCCTCTCGGCCAAGTTGGGTCACATTCACCAGCGCATTCCGGCTGTAGAAGTCCCGCACAGCTTTATGGCCTGGCTAAAATCTGGGCCAGAAGATCCGCCGATTCCTTCAGGTGCCACAAAATGGTCTCTTGCATCTCATCTCAAGACTCTCAATCTCAAACTCTGTGATAATGAGGTGGACTTCCTGCAGGCCAAGGTTGGAGGTTTTCAGGGTGAGTGTGTTTTCAAGGCAAATGAGAAGAAAGTATTCCGTGCATCACTGTCCGAACTTTCTGTTGAGGATGTTTCTGATATTACTCTCTACTCCAAAATTATCGACATTGAAGAGGACAGGGTGTTTGATATAAAGTTTATGGAGTTTAGTCCAACACATCGTGGTGTGGAGGAAATTGACACTTCTCTACATGGAATTAACCCTGATGCATCACTGAGAGTCAGAATTGGCAGAATACAGTGTGTCTTTTTGTGTAAGTTTCTTGCCGACCTGCAGCGTTTCATGGAGCCTCTGCTGAACAGAGAAGGGGCACAGGTGGCTCTAAAGCAGGCTGAGAAAGTGGCCGAGTCAGGGTTTGGAGGTGTTCTGACTGGGAAGAAGCTTAGTCTTAGCATCGACATTCATGCCCCAACAGTCCTTATTCCGCAGAAGTCTGATTCCTCAAGCCTGCTTGTAGTGAGCCTGGGGGACCTGAAAGTGGATAATATGTTCAAGATGGCTGGCTGTAGTGGAGCTGTGGAGAATATACTTGTTGAGGTGGGGCCAGCACATATATGTAGAGGAGTGATGATCTTAGGATGTGGGTTAGAGATGCAAGAGGATATATTAGAGCCAGCCACAGTACGAGCAGATGTTAAGCGTTCCCTTGTGCCTCAGTGCCGTGATCTTCTTTCCTGGGATCTAAGTGTGCATATGGGGTCCCTTTGCATCAACCTGGGCCAATGTGATCTCAGTACCATTCTAGCTGTGGTGACACAAAACAGAGCAGAGGCACAGTTTTGTGACACAGCCCTGCACTCACAGCCTCTCACACCTGTTGATCTCTCCACCCCACTCAACAACAGCGATGACAATATGGGGAAGTTGCAGGCCTTTCTCACGCACTCTGTTGATATATTCAGGATTGCAGATGCCCTCATATCCTTAGATGGCCTCACACTGACCCTCTATACTGACATGGACGAGGTTCTTAGTTCCCCCGTGCGTGATGCCGCAACCGCACTTTGCAGGATTGAAGTTGGGGAGGTGGAGGTGCATGGGGATATGAACAGTGATCATAGTTTAGACATGCGGCTCACCCTGCACTCCCTTGATATGTTTGATGTTCGGCCAGACAACAGTTACCATGTCATAAAAAAAATCTTTGGTCAGTACAGCAAGGAGATGAATATTTCGTCCAGGAGGTTCAGTGTCAGTGTTCCTCCCATGATGGATGTGATGTACAAGGTCAGTCCAAGCGGTGATGGAGCTGTGGAGATTAGTGTGGAGCGAACCAGACTTAACCTGTCTGTCAGTTTCACCTTGGCCATGTATAAGTATGTTTATGATGCAATTCCGGGCATGGCTAGCACGAGTGGGGGAATACTGAACCCAGGTTTTGTAGGGGACCTTGGGCCAACCACTGTAGATGGGGTGAGGATAGTTCGGAGGCCTCCCAGCTCTGTAGATAGTACCAGTGGCTACCTTTCCACTGTTACCAGCAATACAGAAGACCAGCGAACTCTATCCATCTCCCTCAATGTCAAGCGACCAGAGGTTGTGTTGTTTGCCGACCCAGATGATAAAAACAGCCGAGTGTTGGTGGCACGGTGTGAGGTGCATGCGGAGTACTCTAGGCACCCAGGAAATGAGAGCTTCCACTTTACCCTTGACGGCTGTCAGTTCTTCACCACCACATACTCACGTACCGAACAGTGTCCATACTGCGTCATGCAGCCGTGTGATGTGGAAGGATCCTGGGTCTTCCGCAGTGTGGAGGAAGGGGTCAGGGCTGATTTTAAGATCTCACAAATCCACTTCCACCTGAATCCATCAGTTGTTCACATGTTCAGGGATTTTACAGATGAACTTACAACAACCCTTGGGCCACAACTTGCACCTTTCAAGCTGCAAATGCCATCAGCAGACCCAGAGGACTTGTGGTCACCAAAAACATTAACTGCCACTATATCCCCAACCAATCCAGATGAGGAAGTGTACATAAAGCAAGAGTATCCAACAACCAAGCCCCAGCAGCGATTACTGGTCAAGATTTCAGTGATCACAGTGTTGTTTGAGAAGCAGGCACAGAAGACAACCGTGCCAGTCCTGCTGCTGAAGTCTGGTCTTTGTGCTGAGATTAATGACTGGTCCAGGGTTATGTACAGCAAGGCGGAGGTTCAGCTGCAGATGTCGTGCTATAACGAAGAGTTCTCAGCATGGGAACCAGTATTGGAGCCTATTACTGAGGAGAACAAGACCACAAGGCCCTGGGAGGCACTAGTACGAGTCCTGCAGCACCAGGCACAACCCATCGGCATCAAACGTAAACACCACCCCATCTCACACTCAGATTCTGTGGATGGGAGTCAACGCAGTGGGCACCTGTTGAGCCACATGGATCCCTCTGAATCATCAACTGATGAGGAGCACAGGGATAATGAAATGCTGGTTCTGCGGCCACACCCACCCCCGAGACCACACTACCCTGCCAATAGTCCTGCACCATCACACTTACACCCTGCACCAGGTTACTACTCTAATGATAGCTCTCTACTTTGGGGCTGCTTTTATTTCTGAATCCTGCCCACATCATTTATTAATGAGACATTAGGTTCAGATGAAGATGCACAGTAGAGCATGTACTGTATAGCAGTATTATTTCCACTAACCTAACCTAATATACAATAGTGCAACACACAGTAACAAACAGCCAAACTTTCTGTAATGTAACCTAAGTTAACCTAACTAAACCAAACCAAAACAAAGCTACCTTAATATAACCTAACTATCCATCCATCCATCCATCATCTAATCCTATGTTGCCCCATGAGGGGCGTAGGAGCCCGGGGCTAGGCAAATTGGTCCTGACATTTAAGGTGAGAGTGACCAGCCTCACTCATCCCTGAGTGGCATTAAGTGAGTAATAAACCCCAACCATCCCTTGGATATAAACCTACACAGGCTCAATCCAATTGGAGTGCCTTAATTACCCACTAAACCACCAGGTGCCATAATTTGGTTATATGGTTACCACCCAGTGTAGTAAATGGTTTCCTGGTGTACAGGAAACCATTTGGCTTGTCACTCAGTGTAGAGTCACCCATAGGCAGAAGGAAGAGGAAAGAATGAAGGAAAGAAAGACAGAAGAGGGAGTGTAAAGTCACCCGTAGGCAGAAGGAAGAGGAAAGAATGAAGGAATGATACAGACAAGGAAGGAAGGAAGAGAGGAAAGGGCAGGCACCTGAGAGCAGCACTACATCAAATGAGTGGATGGTGAGTGCCCTTACCATATAACTAAACCAAGCCAAGCCAGGCCAGGCCAAGCCAAACCAAATCAAACCTGCCATAATCTAACCGCACTTCACCTAATGAAACTTAACTTACCCTAACCAGATCTAACCAGACCTAGCCTAGCCTAATCTAACCTAAAGTAAGCTTTCCTCCACCAGGCTACCCACTTGATTCTGACTCCGAGACCGAGGACAGCGTAATTCACAAGATCTCCAGTGCGTTCACTCATATGTTCTCAGATGGATCAGACCAGGAGAGCAGTCTGGAGGAGGAGGAGGAGGAGGAAGGGGAGGAGGAGGGGGTGGAGGAAGAGAAGAAGGAGGAGGGGGAGGAAGACAAGGAAGAAGAGGAGCCAGAGCTGGAGGAAGAGGAGGAGGATTCCGGAGGAGGGAGGGACTCGGGGGAGGATGACGATGGTGCGGTATTCGCCTCGCCTTCACTTGTACCAGGTTGGTTTATGTGCTTGTTTGTTTTGAGTGACTCGTCATGATGATGCTGGAGAGGGCTGTCTTCGTGTGGTGGCACCAAAATATACAAGCGCTCTGCTGTCCAATTATACAAATGTCCCTCAGCTCCCATCCCCCAAATGAAGGATGGCAGACTGAAATAGAATAGCAACTTCTGCCTGATGTCCATCAAATTCATATTTCAGATAAGCTTAGGGCTACAACTACCACTACTACAAGAGGTGCTGCTACTACTACAGCTCCTCACTATGTCAGAATTTTTTTTTATGTTCATTTCTGCTGTTAAATCCACAAAAGATTCCAGAAAAATTGCCCATTAAAGTGTCATTGGTACAAAGCTAGATTGCCTGTTCATCCCAATTAACAGTTCCAGCTGTAAAGTTGGAATATAACTCTTACATACAGTGAGGGATGCCTATAGCCATTAGACAAGTTGCTACTGCAGGTGTTGTTCTGTCCCTGGGCTCATCTGAAACATGAGCACAGTGAGCTGCAGGCTTAAGTTGCTGGCCTCCTGCAGTCCACCTTCCTCTTTTCAGGGGATAAGGAAGTAGTTGGGGGACATTTGTATAAAACAGGCAGTTAAGTCACTTGGTTATATCTGTGCCACCACATTGTGTCCTTTTCCAGCACCTAAACAGGCCTAACAACTGTAAACCAGACAGAGATTAGACAGCTCTGTTCTCTTAGGAAAGAATATTTGCACTCAGGGAGATGAGAATGATCTGCTTAACCCCTTAACCGCAGGTCGTCACTTCCGTGACACTCGGGCGCAATGGATCATATCGCAGGGCATCACTTTTGTGATTTTGTTTTGTTTCGTTTCGTTTTTGAAGGCTCCAACATGCTTGCATGCGTCGGCCTTGGTCACCTAATGGCGGCTCTCCATGCTGCTTGATCTTTGACAGCCTCCCTGTTCAGTCCCTTAACCCTTAAGTCACACTTAATGACCTCATTCCATGTCTTTCTTGGTCTACCCCTCCCAACCCCTCCCCCAATATTAACACTTCTCACCCTCTGTACCCAATTATCATCCCCCATCCTCTCCACATGTCCAAATCACCTCAGCCTACCTCTCTTCATCACAACACCAATACACTCCAGTCCCATCCTACCTCTCAACTCTTCCATCGTAAACCCAGCCCCCCCAGGCCTTGCACGCAGGGACGCACTGCACATCCACCTAATCATTGTCATTTCTGTACGTTTAAACCTGCAAATATCCTCTTCCTTTACTGCCCAGGTCTCACTACCATACAGCATCACACTCCTAACACATGCTGCATACAAAGACCCCTTAGCACATAAGGAGAGTCCTCTCAATGTCAGGAGAGGGAACAGCTCCCTGAACTTCTTCCAACCACTTCTCACCCTTGAAACTAAGCTAACTCCAGCCCCACCTCCGGCACATAACATGTCTCCCAAATAACAAAACTCCTCCACACACTCAAGAGACTCACCAGTAAGTTCAATCCTTTCACGCCTAACAAACTCCACCTGCTCTCCCCGACACGCCGCATTATCTCACAGTCTACCTCTAATACCACTACATTTCTTGTGCACCATTTATCACAAACACTACACAAGATGGAATTGCTTCCCACACTTTTGTGGCAAACTGCACATGGCCACTCTCCCTTTCCTCTGATTGTACCGCCACCAACCCTAGATATCATCACTTTTGTTTTATCTGCATTTACCCTTAAGCCCTTGTGCCCCATACCATCTCTCCACTTTTTAAATCTTTCCTCTGCCTCCTTTTCATTCTCTGCAATCAACACCAAATCATCAGCATACAACATCTCCCACAGGAGTCCATCTCTGAAGTCATGTGAGAGGGCTTCAAGCATCATGATAAACAACAAGGGACTGAAAACTGACCCCCGATGCACACCATCATTCACGGAAAACTCATCATTCAAAACTCCATTCACTCTTACCTGGGTGCGAGCACCCACGTACATGGCCATAACCACACTAACCAGCCACTCTTCCAACCCTAGCTTTCTCATTGCCCACTTCACCACCTCTCTAGGAACTCTGTCAAAGGCCTTTTCCAAATCAAGAAAAACAAAATACAATTCCCTTTTCTTTCCAATATATTTTTCCTGAAGCTGTTGAACAATGAATATGGCATCAGTGGTCCCCCCTGCCATAAACCCAAACTGCATCTCATTGATATTCACTCTTTCTCTAATCATACCTTGTGTTGTTTTGAATTTGCCCGGGCTTTCAAGTGGTGACTTGTATCATCTATCAGCACTGCCAATGTCCAATAATAGTGAGAGCTGCTAATGTCATCAGTACTCCCATCCATTGCTGACAATTTAGCCATTTTCCCCCATTCTAGACTTCCCTCCCTACCTCCCTTCCATTACTCTCTCGTGTCGTCTGCTCAGCCACTCTGCGCTATGTAAATCTTCCCTGGATTTTTCCACTGATTTCATCCTTTGAAATGAGCCCTATGCCCTATTCTTATACAAAATAATATATATATAAAAAAAATAAGGTAATTGATAGTGCCATACACCTGAAATTGGCTAATTATCACTTGGCAACATCCAACCTGCACTCGTTTGCTAATTTCCCCTGCTTTTTTCCCCTTGAAATATGCTGTATTAGCTATTCTCGTAATGTAAATGTATATAAGAAAGGAAGGGAGAAGCCTGAGTGATATTTATAATCACCTGGAACTACCTAATTTATTATGCATTGTCTAGATTTCCTACGACTTATTTCTTAGCATATACATTAGCAGCCGACATTTTCAACTCTTGGCTACCGAGATACGTACATATTCAGTTCACTGTCTTCCTTCAATGTGGAATAACGTCACAGTCGCGCCCCTCCATTTCCGCTGCTTTTGCGCCCATTATAAAAGGCCCTGTGACCTCTACCCCTACTAAACATCGTGTTGGAAGCGGTAAAGGACTGTAGATATATATACAGTAGGCGCGGAAAGTATTGACGTTTTTTTGCCGACATCATTCTTTTTTGCGTTAAGTGAAGTGGGTCAATACTACCCTCCCCTGTGATGCAAAATGAGCTGACGCTTTTTCAACGGGAGCTGGCGACCCTGCTTGATAGGTTTGGCACCACAGGAGCAGGCTCAGTAATGTT